>JAVTVY010039111.1:0-167255 GCA_036873755.1 Hanleya hanleyi | reverse complement strand
TTTTGAACCCACCCACTCACATACCAGGTCAATCAGTGCACGGGGTGAGTGGGTGGGTTCAAAATGGCGGACTTTCAGGGGTCGGGGGAAAATAAAAAGTGCCGCCATTTTGAACCCACCCACTCACATCAAACTCACGCATGCGCACAGACACACTTTCACACCCAAACAAAGTTCTGCGCATGCGCAGTGAGGCGCTATTAACTCAATTTGCCCATTGCATACTACTCAGGCGGGAGTGTTGTTTTTATCTCATACCCAGTGAAATTGTCGAACGTTAAACCGCACACACCTGTATGACCGTACACGGCATTGCTGACCTCTGTGCTAGCAAACACGAATATATTATGACGTCTCACTATGTAATTCAGGCTCGGTACATGAAACAACTGTACTGGAGTTTTATGTGGAGAGAATTACAAAGTTATTTCAAGCGTGATATGTTATCGACATCACGAAGAAACGATAGTCATTGTGTAGAGTTCAGTTTGTTCCACACGCTGCAAAAAAGAAAATTTTATACAGATTTAACTTTTGATTTTTGACAAGTTCCAAAGTAGACGACTAATTAAAATGGACAGACTTTAGTAGTAGCAAAACAGTAAAACCACGCCGGTTGATTTTTGCGCAGAATTATCCCCCACCCCTCTTGAAATTATGCAATTTTCAAAGGTCAACCGTCGCGGTTGTATTCTTCGTTTTTTTTCGCCTTGATAATGGCCGCTATAGTACCGGCACTACCGTTGACGAGATCTCTGCCCGAGTCGTTTTTCTCCGCAGTGCGACCGATGCGGTCACTTCTGTGGTGATATAGACAATACTTCCGCATTGACAACGTAATCCCCGTAATTTAATGTTAACTGACCTATGCAAATAATTACATGTCAGTACAAACTGGATATTGTCTGGGCAATTCGGTGACGTCACGGAACTGGGGCAAACATGTCTCAACATGTTTTTGGGAAGGGCGATACGTCATCAAAGTCTGTAGAGTCCCTGAAATCTTCATCACTGTGTCCAGCATAATCGCAAATGGGGAACCCACATGAGGGGAAATCTTCATGAAAGACGGATAGTACATGAATTTTTTTTCTTGTGAAGCACATTATGGGGTGTGGCATAAAGCATTCTTTAGCTCCACTACATACAAGGGATATCATTCATGGGATGTTTCTGTATTTATAGAGTTGCTCGAAATTTAGCAACACAATATATCACCCGCACATGGGTATTCCAATCGGTACTAATTGCGTGATCCTTTTGATTTGACTGAACTTTATCTGTTCTCTTATGAAAACGACTGTTTGTAGGGGCGTTCAAAAACCAATCATTTCAAATCCGTTCCTTTTCTCACCAAACGCTATATAGACGATCTTCTCTTTGCGGATAATCGCTATAAATGACATACTGAGGGATATATATCCACATCACTGGATTTGATGGAAACTATAGATAGCCCTAACGGCACATCTTATTTAGACCTATATCTCTATAAAAACGAAGCGGGTCTTCTCTCTCGTCGAATTTACGACAAAATATATGGTTAGAATTTCGACATCGTAAACTATCCATTTCTTGGACAGCAATATTTCCGTGGAATCTGCATATAGCGAATACATATCTCGCCTGGTAGCATTTACTAACTCCTGTTTTAAATGTGACGATTTTAATCTAGGTCAAAAACATTAGTGAAGAAACTATAAAAAAGGGCTTTACAACCAAGTTTCCCAAGAGCGATATATGTTGCACGCGTATACTTGCCGGCATCACTGAAAAGTGTTGACCGCTTCTCTCTTGCAGGAAAATAGGCTTTGTTTATGTATACTACGATTGTTGTTTGTTTTTGTTGAACTGTTATATGGAATATGGAATAGATCTTCGGAGTATGGACTTCGACATTATTTAATGGACGACGGTTGAATATTGAACGACGAACTAGACGCTTCTACTTTCACCGATATATCGTGCGCTTGCTTTTTGGACGTGGAAATTATTTAATGGACGACGGCTGAATAGAGAACGACGAACTAGACGTTTTTACTTTCGTCGATAAATTTATCGTGCGCTTGCGCACTCCTCAGAAAGGTGTGGGATGGCCGTGCTGGAGTCTAAGTGAGCCATCCATTGTCCAAATTGGTCGTGAAGGTACCGCCACAAAGGTCAAAGTTAATAATATGCATGTGGCAAATGTCAGTAATCCAGGACATGCACATTCTCTATGCCGTTTTGTTGGGATTCTAACTACACAGGCGGAGCTATACCACTCGCTCCAATGGATCAATCAAATAGCGAGAAAGGAACCAATCATATCGTCGTATTTTCAACCAACAAAATTCCACCGCGTCGAAAAGCGATGGCGGTGTTGACGGTGACGACGGTGATTGGGGTGGTTGTGGCAGTTGTGGTGGCGGTAGTGATGTCAGTAGCAGTTGTGGTGATGGTGGTGTCTGTATATATATGGGATAACAAGTGTCCACTGGGCATGCGCACCATGACGTGACCGGAGAAATCGCACCAGTCTTACTCTACCCCACGAACGCTTCAAGAGGACATCACATGCGACCCATTTCACCAAATCGAGTTCGTATCCTAGCGACTCTACGCTTTCTCCACTACTGATGACTTCATATGGGACTGGGAACCGTCTCCGTCGTATAGGACTGTAGTCGAGCTTCAAGAGCATAACCCATACGTTTATATTCCCTCAAACTTCCCCACCCTACACCTCCCACGCACGCATATACGCTTCAAAGTCCGAGTGCGCGTTTGTTAAACGGAGAAACGTCTTTGACAAATGGGCACACGGGCTCTTCAACCACGAGTACACCAGGTATTCTTCTCTGTTATGAGCAGTATAGTATAACGTTCACCTTCGCGTTCCCACCCCTTTGGTTCGAAACAGTTCAAACAGATCAAAATCAGTTCCATTGCGTATGGATTTGGTCCTAGCTTCTCTATTCCTATGACACGAGCTGTCTCCACCACAAGCTTTAATAGGACTCCGAGCATGCCGTATTCACAATACACACCGAATCATACTGCAAAAATTCAACAACAGACCTCTCTAGCGACTGCGCTTGCGCACAATGACGTCAGTGGTCAGTCGTGATGACACAACCTTTCCTGGAACTTCGACTGATAACACAACCTGTCGTGAATCGTCGTTGTAGTCAATCTTGACCGCTTAACTTTCCGTAAAACATCACTTTTTTTCCATCTTGATAACATAACCTTTCAAGGAACGTCACTGTGGTCAGTCTTGTTAACACAACCGTCTGAGACATGTCGACTGATAATACAACCTTCCATGAAACGTCGCTGTAGTCAATCTTGATAACACAATCTTGAGTGAAACATCACTGACATCAATCTTGATAACACAGCCTTCCGTGAAATGTCGACGCAGCCAATCTTGATAAGACAACATTGCGTGGAACGTCGCTGTAACCAATCTTGGTGAGACAGCCTTCCGTGAAATGCTGCTGTCATCAGTCTTGACGAAACATCCTTCGGTGAGACTTCACTGTAGTCAATCGTGTTGACAAAACCTTCCGTGAACCGTCGCAGCGACACAACCATCGGTTAAACGTCGCTGTAGTCATTCTTGATTAAACAACCTTCCGTGAAACGACACTTTGAGCAATCTTGATAACACAAACTTCCCTGACACGTAAACTGATACTACAACCGTCCGTAAAATCTTCCATGAAACGTTGCCGTGATCAAGTTTGATAGCACAGCATTCCCTGGCACGTCGATTGATAACACGACTTTCCGTGAAATGTCGCTGTAGTCATTCTTGATAACAAGCCAACATTCATTACACAACCCTCCGTGAAACATCGCTGTGGTCAGTCATCATAACACAACTTTCCATGAAACGTCGCTGTCATCAGTCTTGATAACATAACCTTCCGTGAAACGTCGATTGATAACACAAACTTTCGTGAAAATTCACTGCTCTCCATCTTGTCAACAATACCTTCCATTAAACATCGATTGATGACACAACCTTCCATGAAACTTCACTGTGATCAATCTTGATAACACAACCTTCCCTTACACGACGATTGATAACACAACCTTCCGTAAAACGTAGACGTAGCCAACTTTCATTAAACAGCCGTCTGTGAAACGTCGCTGTGATCAATCATGATAACACAACTTTCCGTGAAACGTCGCTGTTATCAGTCTTGATAACATAACCTTCCGTGAAACGTCCATTGATACCACAAACCTTCGTGAAACTTCGCTGTCCTCCATCTTGTTAACAATACCTTCCCAAAAACGTCGATTTATGACACAAACTTCATTGCGAACCATCTTGAAACGTCAGTGTGGTCAATCGTTTTTATACAATCTTCCGTGAGACGCTGATTGATAACACAACATTCCGTGATACGTCGCTATGATCAGTCTTGATAACACAACCTTCCGTGAAATGTCGCTGTGGTCATTCTTGATAACACAACATTTCGTGATACGTCGCTATGATCAGTCTTGATAACACAACTTTCCGTGAAACGTCGCTGTCGTCAGTCTTGATAACACAACCTTCCGTGAAATGTCGCTGTGGTCATTCTTGATAACACAACATTTCGTGATACGTCGCTATGATCAGTCTTGATAACACAACTTTCCGTGAAACGTCGCTGTCGTCAGTCTTGATAACACAACCTTCCGTGAAATGTCGCTGTGGTCATTCTTGATAACACAACATTTCGTGATACGTCGCTATGATCAGTCTTGATAACACAACTTTCCGTGAAACGTCGCTGTCGTCAGTCTTGATAACACAACCTTCCGTGAAATGTCGCTGTGGTCATTCTTGATAACACAACATTTCGTGATACGTCGCTATGATCAGTCTTGATAACACAACTTTCCGTGAAACGTCGCTGTCGTCAGTCTTGATAACACAACCTTCCGTGAAATGTCGCTGTGGTCATTCTTGATAACACAACATTTCGTGATACGTCGCTATGATCAGTCTTGATAACACAACTTTCCGTGAAACGTCGCTGTCGTCAGTCTTGTTAACACCACTTTCCGTGAAATGTCGCTGTGGTCATTCTTGATAACAAGCCAACATTTATTACACAACCCTCCGTGAAACGTCGCTGTGGTCAATCATGATAACATAACCTTCCATGAAACGTGGATTGATAACACAAACTTTCTTGAAGTTTCATTGTTCTCCATCTTGCTAACAAAACCTTCCATTAAACGTCGATTGATGGCACAACCTTCCATGAAACTTCACTGTGATCAATCTTGATAACACAACCTTCCCTTACACGTCGATTGATAACACAACCTTCCGTAAAACGTCGACGTAGCCAACCTTCATTAAACAACCTTCTGTGAAACGTCGCTGTGATCAATCACGATAACACAACTTTCTGTGAAACGTCGCTGTCATCAGTCTTGATAACATAACCTTCCGTGAAACGTCGATTGATAACACAAACTTTCGTGAAACTTCGCTGTCCTCTATCTTGTTAACCATACCTTCCAAAAAACGTCGATTTATGACACAAACTTCCATGAAACGTCGACGTGATCAAGTTTGCTTGAACAGCATTCGCTGGCACGTCGATTGATAACACAACCTTCCGCGAAATATCATTGCGAACCATCTTGAAACGTCAGTGAGTCCAATCTTTTTTACACAACTTTCCGTGAGACGCTGATTGATAACACAACATGCCGTGATACGTCGCTATGATCAATCTTGATAACACAACCTTCCGTCAAACGTCACTATGATCAATATCGATACCACAACCTTCCGTGAAACGTCGTTGTCATCAATCTCTATAAGACAACCTTCCGTGAAACGCCCCTCCGATCAATGTTGATAACACAAACGTCCATGAAACGTCGTTTTCATCAACCTTGATAACACAACCTTCCGTGAAACGTCACTGTGGTCAATCTTGAGGATACAAGCTTCCATGACACGTCGCTGCGATCAATCCCGATGACGCACACTTCCGTGAAACGTTACTCTATTCAATATTGATAACACACTCTTCCGTGAAACGTCGCTGTCAACAATCTCGAAAACAAAGCCTTTCGGGAAACGTCACTCTTATCAATCTTGATAACACAACCTTGTGTGAAACGACGACTGATAACACAACCTTCCGGGAAACGTCGCCGTTATCAATCTTGATAACGCAACCTTCCGTGAAACGTGGCTGCCATCAGTCTTGATAAAACAATCTTCCGTGAAACGTCCACTGATAACACAACCTTTCGTGAAACATCGCTGTGTTCACTCTTGATAACAGCACCTTCAGTGAAACGTCGCTGTGGTCAATCTTGGTAACAAAACCTTCCGTGAAATGTCGATTGAAGACACAGCCTTCCACGAAACGTCACTGTTATCAAGTTTGATAATACAACCTTCCGTGGCACGTAGATTGGTAACATCACCTTCCGTGGAACGTGGCTGTGGTCTCTTGATGACACAACCCTCGGTGAAACGTCACTTGAGTCAATCTTGTTAACACAATCCTCCGTGCAACCTTCCGTGACACGTCGCCGTGATCAAACTTGATAACACATCCTTCCGTGTATCGTCGATTGATTACAAAACCTTCCGTGAAATGTTACTGTGATCAATCTTGATAACACAACCTTTCGTGACGCGTCCCTGTCATCTGTCTTGATAATACAACTTTCCGTGGAACGTTGCTGTGATCAATCTTGAAAAAAAACCTTCAGTGTGATGTCGATTGAGAACACAAGCTTCCCCGAAACGTCGCTGTGATAATCTTCATAACACAGTCTTCAGTGAAACATCGACTGATGACACAGCCTTCCAAGAAACGTCCCTTGATCAAGCTTGATAACGCAACCTTCTGTGAAACGTCGCTGTGATCAATCTTGATAATACAATCTTACCTGAAACGTTACTGGACTTTGTCACAAAATCATCTGTTGGTTCCGAAAAAACGTTCTTTTTGCAGTGTGTGTGGGCATCCAATATGTCCACATTAACAGCTACAATAAAAGCGTGGTTGGGAAACAAATCATGACAAAGATCACTTGTCGTTCTTGTGATGTTTCTAGAAATATGCAATCAGTATATTTGTCTGTGAGGTCATTTGACTCCTTGTCAGTACGTCGGTTTCGTTGTCGACAAGCCTTTTAATGTTGCATTTAATTGTTGCCTGTATATGGTTAGATTCTGATGGTGGACGTTTCGTCCCCTCTGTATAATTCATTGTGGTTGTAGTTTTGCAACTTGTAAACATGGTTAAGAATGAAGCGCTTGGTCGACGTCGGGCCTCACATGTGTTTCTTCTGAATACGAACCTGCACTCTCGTTTGGGCCGCTTTGTCTATCTGGCGATCGCATAATTCATCATTTTTCAACATCTAACATGATAGATCTATAACATCTAACATGATAGATCTATAACATCTAACATGATAGATCTATAACATCTAACATGATAGATCTATAACATCTAACATGATAGATCTATAACATCTAACATGATAGATCTATAACATCTAACATGATAGATCTATAACATCTAACATGATAGATGATATTGCGGTCATGTCATTCAATATGTCCACATGAACAGCTACAATTAAAGTGTGGCTGCAATACCTATCATCACAGGCATCACGGGTGGTTCTTGTAATATTTTATAAATAAGCAGTCAGTCTATTTGTCTGTGGAGTCCTATGACTTCCTGTCCGTACGCCGGCGTCGTTTTCTACCACCCTTCTCTACTTCTGACGTCCAGTTCAATCCTTTTCAGTCGTAATGTACACGCCAAGAGCTCCAATATGACAACCTGCACGGCCTATTTAGAGCAAGGATGGTAGCTCATTCGCTCAAACACACGCCAGGGTACTTCGAATATACACTTTCTCTACTACTCTTCGACCGTACATGCGCACCATAAAGTAATTTAGGGCCAAACAAACCCAGTTGACGTCTACTCCACGAGCGCTTCAAAATGAGACTCCGCGCGACCCATTGGGACCCCGAATGGTCCTTCCCGAAACACCACCCTGCGTACCCCAAAGATGCTCGCTACGCTATTACTCTTCGACTGTCCTTGTGCACCATGGCGCCGTTTTCGGTCCAGTCCACCCCATACTCGTTTACATGCCAAGGGATCTCCATCATCCATGATCCATTTGGCCCAGGATTATCACACGCCGATTTGACGGGGTTTTCCCCATTTTTGGGTATGAAGTCCGTTTTTCCGCAGTTTCCGGCAAAATACTAGTTTTGCATCCACCCGCCAGTCAGACGAGACAGCACGACCTCTTATGACCAATACTAGCCCATCTAAACCCATGTGATGGGGATTTTCCCATGTTGGGTTTTCTGCATTTATTGTCAGGGAAAATCTTAGTTTTGCCTCTACATGTACCTAACCTGTGACATGATTTCTTCTCTAGAACTACGACCGCTGTGGAGGGCCCATCTAGATCCACTTGACGGAGGTTTCCCCAGTTTTGGGTGTAAAATGGCGCTTAACAGAGACGGATTAACAAAAGAGAGTGTGCTGGCTGAGCTTTTGCTTACTTCCAAGCTTGGTACTTCATCCCTACACATCAGGGATGGATAAGTGTGAGGAAGTCTCAGTGAGTGGCATCACCCATTTACTTCCCAGCAAGTGGCGACGGTTACGACGGTAGGCACCCCCGTTATCAGGATCTCCCACATTCAAGGGGAAGAAATCTTTACTGGAGACATCGTAATATTTCTTCTCCCTCGCACGACTGGACTTTTGTCACGAACTAGTGATGTGCCTGAGGTTTGTGGAAACCGATGGTTTGTACTGTTTTTTTTCTTCTACGGGTCCTGTTGAGCGTGGATGGTATGGGCTGGATGAATTCCCGTTCTTTAACGAATTCCTCTGATTCAAATCGTTGGCCATAATCCGAAAAACAACCTTCGCTGGTATGCCATGCCTGCATGGTTATCATGGTTTTCATTTTCGCGATTACTTCGGTAATGGTGGTTTTCGTCAGCCTTTCTACTCCGTAAGGCTGTAATTGTCTACTACTACGAGATATTCGGTATCGTTCCACGTGAATGAATCTGCACCAAGAACATGCCATGAAAGTCTGGTGAATTCATGTGCTATCATTGGTTCTGCAGGGTTTGGATTCAGTCGTTCAAGACATTTCAGAACAAGCTCAGTTAGTTCGGATGTTATTCTTGCCCCAAAACGCAGTCTTGTGTCCGGTTCAAACACTTATGGACTGCCATGTGGTAGCTATGAATTACAAGCGTCTAGTCCGTCATTCATAATCCAGCCGTCGTCCATTAGAGAATATCCGCGTCCATAATCCAAAGACCTATTCCATTTTCCACATAACAGTATTAGCACCAAATTCAAAAAGACAATCATAGTATACATAAACATAGGCTTGTTTCCTGCAAGAGAGAAGCGGTCAACAGTTTTCAATGATGCCGGCAAGACATCATGATGTTCCAAAAATATCAAATCCGTATCGCTGATCAGTATTCTTAATCCATAATATTCGTTATAGAGTCGTCATCTAAAAAAAGATGTATCTCAGTCACGCTTTGATTGTGACTGTTCATATGAGTACCATGAGGATCTTGAAGTACATGGGTTCATACGGCCCCTAGCCCCGGGTTAAGCGGAATTAGACACAAGTTACGAAACGTAGCGCCATAGATCTTGCACGCTACGTTCGTATTTTGCTATCAGCATGCGATATGTATCGCCAAATTTGAGAAACTTTGAGTGGAGGCGCTTGGTGGAATAGCCCTGTTTTATAAGTTTCTGCAACAATGTTTTGTGACTTTGATTAAAATCATCACATTTAACACAGGATCTAGCAAATGCTACTAAGCGAGATATGTATACGCCATATGCAGGTCCCACTGGAATATTACTATCCAGGAAGGGATAGTTTACGATGTCGAAATTGTAATCATCTCTTTTGTCATAAAGTCGACGAGAGAGAATGCCCGCTTCATTTTTATAGAGATAGAGATCTAAATAAGATGTGCCTGTAGGGCTATCTGTAGTTTCCTTCAAATCCAGTGAAGGTGGATATATATCCTTCACTGCGTCATTTATATAGCGATTATCCACAGCGAGAAGATCGTCTATATAGCGTTTGGTGAATGAGAAGGAACGGGCTTTGAATGGATCGGTTTTTGAAAGCGCCTGCATATAGTCATATTCATAAGAGAACAGATACAGGTCAGCCAACAGGGGTGCACAATTAGTACCCATTGGAATATCTATATGCTGCTGATATATTGTGTTGCCAAATTTCACATAGATATTTTTAATGAGAAATTCAAGCAACTCTATAAACAAAGAAACATCCCATGAATGATATCTCTTGTATGTAGTAGAGCTAAAGAATGCTTTATGGCTTCCGACATTAATATATCTACGATCAGTTTTTTTGAACACAGATACTATTAATGAACTTAGACGGTCAATAAGGTCCTGATGAGGGATTGTAGTATAGAGAGTCGAGAAATCCCATGTGGATACATGTCTGTACGGTATGTGACCTTTAGCATCAAGCTCTTCCGTAAGGATGGATTTAAGTGTCAGAGCATGACAATTCGCTCATCTTTCATGATCATGTTGTCAACAACTGAGGGTTGATCAGGAAATGTCCAAAACTTTTGGATCTGCGGGGACATCAATTGTGGGTGGCCGAACATCCGTCAGTGATTATTCGATTGAGGATCTGGAATTGTTGATGGGCTTCAGTCCCTGAACGTATCACGTCCAGTTTAAGGTCGCTGATAGGCAGTCCATGCGAGATCAGCAGTGAGATCTTCGCAAGTGTAGGCTAGCGAATTACTCGACAGGGTATCCGCGAATGGAATCTTTTCCAGGAAAGTGTACCACATTTACGGCATACCGTTGCAGCTGCAACATCGTGACCCGCAATCGCGGCGGCGCAGCATAAATGGATTTCTTCATGATAAACATTAAGAATTTATGGTCACTCTGGACCAGAACATGTCAACCGTACCAGTGATGGTGGAAACGCCTTCACCCAAAGAGAATCGTGACCTAATCCTTCTCTATTTGGGGGTAATTCATTCTCACCGATTTCATCCCGAGGTTGGTACCGTAGTGCCACTGGTACCTTTCTTGCCTGGTGTGTGTACAACAGGAATGGCGTTAGAATCAAGATGAATATTGCATTCATCCGACAGGAGACTAAAACCCCCATATACCTCTTTGCACTCAGCTGAAAAAGATACCTTTTCGAGACCTGTCAGGGTATTGATAACATCACTAGAACTAGCTGCTAGGGGGAGGGGGTATTGGCATCACTATATGCCACTACAGTACTGGCTGTCTGCCTTCCTACAGAGAAATCTAGCTTGATCAGCTCAAAGTCAAGACATGACCTTATACCGAGTATATGGTTGAGGAATTTGACTCCAAGACAAAGAACCCAAGATCCAGATTTGTATAACCATGGCTACAAAATAACCTACAGTGAACTATTTTTTTAAGGTCATTGCCATTATATGCTGACAAATTACGAGTAGATGGCTGTAATCTTTCAAATGCAGCAAGTGCACAAAAAACATTATGGATCTTTATATAGAGAGAATTTATTTAAGTTATTTAACCGCACCAGGCCTGGGCGGAGTGGGGGGATTGTGCTCTCAATGTGCGGAAGGACACAATTATGAGAGCTGTTACTCCGTGACTTTATCGATTATCATATTGGAGACATTCTGAGCCCGTTTGCTTACCATTCCCCTCCGAGTAGAGCATCATGGCGAAATTAAAAATGGCGGCCATGCTAGGTGCGTTTGAAATGTTGCGTTTTCGTACTTTTCCCTCATTTATTTAAATTTTGTTTTATGCATAACAGTGCCCAAAGCTATCTTATTTCACATCAGATAATTATCTCATAATTTTGTTATTGGTTTGTTAAATAATTGCCTGAATATTATGTTCGAAAAATCTGACCGATTCATTGACCCCAAAAAACATTTTAAAATATGATGTAGAATATCGACAATCTGGATGCAGACGTTTCCGGGAAAACGATGTTACTGGGTTCGCGCAGATGATAACACCCCCAGAAAATTTTTGTCAGCCAAAATGCCTAAAGAATGTAGGGTTTTAGGGAAAACTTTCTCTTCTTCTTTTCTGACTCCTGGTGCGAAGGAGGGGAGACTACTTTTGCATTATAGCGTTGCGGACGCTCAGCCCCACCAGTTACAACAAAAGCTGGGTGACTTTTTCATGATTTTGGTGCTAATGTGACCAGATATATAGGCCGGGTTATTTTTTCGCGCCGCCCTGTAGGCTAGGTTTTACGTAGCAGCGACTTTGTACTGGAGGGGCACGTTGCTGTTTGGTTTAAAGTGCTCTGATTTGCTCATTTTTCTGTTCCGTTCGCAATGACCAATAACTGTTTTAGATGTTAATTTACATAGAAATTGCATTAGCTTTATTGGAAGATTAGCTGATTTATAAAAGTTCAAAATCAAGCTAAAACTTAGTTTTATATTATTTCTTTTTGTGTTCATACTTTTCTCTCCAAACGTGTCAGCGCTCTCCAACCATCAGCTGAAATGTTAATTTCTTCGAGATCACTGCGTATAGTTCGAATTTTGGAAAGGAAAAATACTTTTTTTACATTCAAAAGTTATCAACTCAATTTTTCTTTTAAATGACGAGAAAAATCACAAAAACAATCTCAAAATGCAGTTGATTATACAGGGTGTATAAAAAAAACGGAGTCTTAGTACGATGACATATTTTTCATTGAGCAAAGGAGAAATCTATTTTTTTGTTGATTTGTCATCAAGACCGACCCTTTGGGACTGACCAGCTGAACAATTCAATGATCTGTGATCAAGCATGTTAGAACAATAGCTATTCTTCAATTATGAGTGAAATGTGACTTGCGCCAGATTTGGTTTACATCATTCGTCTGCCCTTGAAAGAAAAAAAATACGGTGTACAAATGAAATGTCTTTTATCCACTCTGAATTCATTGACATTTTGAAAACAAAACGGTGTACAATTAAAATGTCTTTTTAACTGTTACCTAAAGTCCAGGGTGTACATCACGCCTCCAGCAGATCTCAATGACCAGGAACAGCGCATCATAACAGAAGTTGACAACCTGAGGCAGAACCAGGCACTTATCAGACGGGCCGTGGCGGCAATGAATGAACGTGCGCGTACCTGCATCCAGAGAAATGGAGGACACGTTGAAGATTGAGATTCAATTGTCTGTTAAAAAGACATTTGAATTGTACACCTTTTTGTTATTTTCAGAGTTAAAAGACATTTTAATTGTACACCGTTTTGTTTTCAAAGTGTCAATGAATTCAGAGTGGATAAAAGACATTTCATTTGTACACCGTATTTCTTTTCTTTCAAGGGCAGACGAATGATGTAAACCAAATCTGGCGCAAGTCACATTTCACTCATAATTGAAGAATAGCTATTGTTCTAACATGATTGATTGAATTGTTCAGCTGGTCAGTCCCAAAGGGTCGGTCTTGATGACAAATCAACAAAAACAATAGATTTCTCCTTTGCTCAATGAAAAATATGTCATCGTACTAGGACTCCGTTTTTTTTTTTGGATACACCCTGTATAGTGATGATAAGTCGTTTTAGATGCTGGAAATCGGCCAGAATGCGTCTACAGCCATCTAGGAGCGCGGAGCTTCCGGGGCCTAGGCGCTCCCAGGGCCCTCGCCTAAAGTGCTATGATAGTCGACCCCCCCCCCCCCAGTTTTTGGGAGCTTCCGCCGCCGCTGTATTACATCTTGTTTGAAAGATTACATAGACGGTTATAAGTATATCATAGCTCTATTTATGTTCCAGGATTGTTACTGATATAAAACTGTCAAAACTACCATGGAAGGGAAATGAAATGGTGTTCACACTGGCCCCAGAGGATGAAAGCGGATACACATGCATGTCTATATGGTTATACGGAATTAACTCTGAACAGTCATAAATGGATATACATGTATCTTCGAGTTTTATTTCCAAGAAATAAAACAAGCTAAACAGCTTCCTTATCTTCGTGTAAACATCGTTGTATTCATGCAGCTATAATCTGTGCACTCTGCTACATATGTGGGTCCGAATATAGTACCAGAACCTTGATGATCAAGACACCTGCTCTGTGGGACGCACCAGAATGTCGTGGATCTGTAATAGATATACTGGTTATATATGTCAGTGTTAATAGGGAATGGCGATGTTATTCATATTGCTGGTGATTCAGAGAAACATTATATATCTGCTGGCTAAAAACGTATAAAATCAATTTATTGTGACCTAGGATCACAGATCGTCTCCCATATTCATCTCATTTGAAGAGAACAATACAAGAGCTTAATTATCTCTCTGTATTAACCCAAACCCTATGCTTTCTGAAGGATTCTCTAGGACTTTGTATGGAATCCTATAGGATTGTTCCTAATTAGTCTATGGAATTCAATAGGGTATAGGGATATCCTACTTAAATAGAATTCAGAGCGTTGTGTGTACAGTATATTCTTGAGATTTTTGGTATTTCCGCTTAAAGAAAATGCAACTAACTAATTTCACCATAAGTAAGGACTATATTCAAGAGTTTTTCTAAGATAATATTTTAGGAGAATAATTTCAGTCGCCAAATCGACTGAAAAGTTCTCTGCCAGCAAGATTGCGTCACTGTGACGTAGCCGTCAATTTTGTAGCCAATCAAATTCACTGGTTAGCTTGACCTTTTCTATATGTGGATCATCGTATTCCTACCAATCCGGTATGGTTCATACATGTTATCATGATTATACATATAGTAACTTGAGGAGATACTCAAAAAGATTGCTCTATCGAGGCTCAAGATCGTTTTGTGTAACGGGCCCAGAGTAGTATACAGCGAGCAAATTGATATGGTAGCGCCTCACTGCGCATGCGCAGAACCTTTTGTGACGTCACAGTGGGTGGTGTGCGCATGCGTGTGTGTGTGTGTGGTGGGAGGTGGGTACAAGATGGCGGCCAGTTTTTGTGTCGTGTGTGGTGGGAGGTGGGTACAAGATGGCGGCCAGTTTTTGTGTCGTGTGGTGGGTACAAGATGGCGGCCAGTTTTTGTGTCGTGATGTGGTGTGAGGTGAGTACAACATGGCGGCCAGTGTCAGTCAGTGCATGGTGGGTACAAGATGGCGGCCAGTTTTTATGTCGTGATGTGGTGTGAGGTGGGTACAAGATGGCGGCCAGTTTTTGTGTCGTGTGTGGTGTGGGTACAAGATGGCGGCCAGTTTTTGTGTCGTGTGGTGGGAGGTGGATAGAAAAACGTATAAGAGGAGTCGATTTTTAGGGAAAGGGGTGTATTCATTGCACTACTTTGTGGAGCACTCTGACTTACCTGACCTTTGACAGCCAATCAGAAGCGAGTATTTTGACCTCGTCTGCCTGTATGGAATGCATGTACTGACTTGGTTCTGGGTTTTTTCCATCACGGTTGTGCGCAGGTGTATGACGTCACTTCCGGTCTGCGTGAATCGGGCGTGACCTGGGACTATGGGATGCATGTACTCACTTGGTTCTGGGTATTTGTCATCACGGGGAGGTCACGTGATCAGTTCAAGGTCATATCCATTTTTTCCATCACGGTTGTGCGCAGGTGTATGACGTCACTTCCGGTCTGCGTGAATCGGGCGTGACCTGGGACTATGGGATGCATGTACTCACTTGGTTCTGGGTATTTGTCATCACGGGGAGGTCACGTGATCAGTTCAAGGTCATATCCATTTGTTATCGATATGTCAACCCCACACCCAGTCCATTAGATGCTCCTTCACCTAAGCTTCACTTTGATACCTCACTCGACCCC
This sequence comes from Hanleya hanleyi, assembly GCA_036873755.1. Taxonomy (NCBI): domain Eukaryota; kingdom Metazoa; phylum Mollusca; class Polyplacophora; order Lepidopleurida; family Hanleyidae; genus Hanleya; species Hanleya hanleyi. The sequence continues at coordinate 151,394 of JAVTVY010039111.1, read as the reverse complement.
ATTAGACCATTAGGGGCTCCCCTAGCTCCAAAAAGGCTATTTTCATACCCTTCGGCCGCCGCGCATGCGCAGAAGGCCGATATGTCAACCCCGCACCCAGTCCATTAGATGCCCCTTCACATAAGCTTCACTTTGATACCTTACTCGATCCCATTGGTCCATTAGGGACTCTCGTAGCTCCAAAAAGGCTATTTCCATACCCTTCGGCCGCCGCGCATGCGCAGAATACCAATAGTTCAACCCCACACCCACCCCATTAGATGCTCCGTCACTTTACCTTCAATTTGATACCTCACTCGACCCCATTGGTCCATTTTAAAAAAAAAATTTTTTTGGCTATCTCCTACCTCCAAAACGTCTATTTCCATACATTTCGGCTACCGCGCATGCGCAAAATGCCCATAGTTCAATCCCATACCCAACCCATTACGTGCCCCTTCATATAAGCTTCAATTTGATACCTCACTCGACCCCATGGGTCCATTATTAAATAAAAAATTGGGGCTATTCAATCCACCTTGCTTACTCCCTTGTCCCCCCCTCTCCCCCCATTTCCCCTTTTTTTAAACCCTTTTTTAATTGTTAAAAAAACATATAAAATGAAAAAGATTTTTTTTGGCTCCATGAATCTTTTTTTCCTTTTTTATTAAATGTTAAAAAAAATTTTTTTTGGCTATTCCATTCCCCTCCCCCTCTCCCCTTGTCCCCCCACTTCAAGTTTTCCCCTTTTTTTCAATAATTTGAAAAAAATAGTAAAAAAAATTTTTCTTTGATTTTTTTTGGGGGAAAAGGATGATGGGGTCTGGTGTTAATTTTTTTGCTTTTTTGATAGAAGTCACCCTTTCGGAAAGATGGGGTTGGCCCTGAAAAGGGCCTTTGGTGTTATACGTCACTTATGCACGGAATATTCTTTTGATGCCACCCACGTGTTTCCTGCAGATTGGACACTTCACTTTGAGATGGTTTTCTCCAGCCTCAACGCAGTGACACGTATCGCCAACACACGTCAGCGTCACCCAGCAATCCTGACATATGCATAAATGACCACAGGGTAAAACCGCGTATTTACTTTCCTCATCTGTGCAGACACTACATCGTGATATTTTTTCTTCTCTATGTATTTGTTTGTTCTGTTTTTTAATCTCCGCGTCCATTCCTTTCATTGTCGTCTCCATTCCATTCATGGCTTCTTTCATCTCCTTAATCACTTTGTTGAGGCGGGTTACCTCGGCTTCGCCCCAAGAGCATGGTGGTGGTTTTTCCGAAGTCGATGGAGTTTCGCAAGGCGGTGGCGTCGTCGTTATAATTGGCGTTGTTGATGGAGGTCTACTAGTTAACCATGGAAGCTCGGTTTGTTCTTCATCATCTTCTTCTTGCTCTTCTATGGCCATCATTCTGTCTATTTCTTGGTTTTGGTCTTGACTTTGTCGTTGCAATCGGCCATCTTCTTCTGCAATTACAGCTCGCCGGAGCTGTGCCAGCTCTTCTGTACTGCGTCTTAACGTGGCTTCGTCTTCTATAACCTGCTGAAAACTTGTCGTTATCATCATTCCATTAACTTCTTCAATGCTAAATAGCTCCCTGTGTTCTGTAGCAGCAGCCGCAGCATTTCTCGGATCTCTAGGCGGATGGTGTGTAAACAGAGCTCGTCTTCTGGAATTCATGATTGTCTTTGTGAATAAATGTCAATATACACGTTATTTATAGTTTAGTCGGCTGTGGTGGGTACAAGATGGCGGTCATTTTTTGTGTCGTGTGGGTACAAGATGGCGGTCTGTTTTTGTGTCGTGTGGTGGGTACAAGATGGCGGCCAGTTTTTGTGTCGTGTGGTGTGAGGTGAGTACAACATGGCGGCCAGTGTCAGTCAGTGCATGGTGAGTACAAGATGGCGGTCATTTTTTGTGTCGTGTGGGTACAAGATGGCGGTCTGTTTTTGTGTCGTGTGGTGGGTACAAGATGGCGGTCTGTTTTTGTGTCGTGTGGTGGGTACAAGATGGCGGCCAGTTTTTGTGTCGTGTGGTGTGAGGTGAGTACACACCTCCCACACCGGTGTCAGTCAGTGCAAGATAGGCTTGCCCGCTGTATAGTGCTGTGTTACCATTGCCCAAGCATAAAAATTTCCTAGTTTTATTTCGAATCATCAGATTTTAGTGCATAATATTGCTGAAATAATGCCAACAGAAAACTCAGAGTCAATTTAAATATTTATTTGTATTGAGCAAATTACAAGAATTTCGAAGAGAAAAGAGCCGAAATAATGTCTGTCTGTCCTGGAAATCAGCTGATCAGCAATAAATCGACATCTCCGTGACCTTCAAGGAGATTTTGACATTAGGTTTTACCCGCTTTTATCACAAATCATTATAAAGAAATTGTCACACCCGGTGAACTCCTGAAACCCACATCCTACCTGAGAGTTTGGTAAGATATTCCATTCATTCGTTACCGTTCCCGTGGAGTAGAATTTCATCCATCAGCTTTCACTGTTGTGGTGCGGGTCGGAAGTTTTGCACTGATGAAAACCAATGTCGTCCTCTCTCACGAAACCAAACACAAAAATTGACAAATTATACGGACTGCCACGATAAGCGAATGTATGCAACAAATAGCGTTCCGTACTGCAGATGTCCGATAAAATCCCTCCAGTCAAGGGGGGGGGGAAGTGTTACAGAATGTTGATTCCACAAAACCTGTTCGGTGGCCTACATCATCGTTCAATCGCTGCTCATAAAGGCTGCGTTCATCTCACCAGAACTGTATACACTTCGAAATCTGTGAAAGAATATCAATTTTCACTTTTCCTGTCGGATATCACACAAAATTTTATGCGTCCGCTCGAACACAACACAGCACACTCCCTCGATTAGAGTCCACATGTGACGGGTATACATGCAGGCGATGAATCGTGCAGATCACATTATTTATGTCAGCGGACACCGAAAGGAAGAAAGTTCCGTTATAAACTGCGACAGAGAATGTTCCCCAGCTCAGAAAACAACACAATAATCAGTGAAATCGTCCTCCGTATGCAGGACGCTAACAAAATGGCTGCTCAAGACCAAAATTTGCCCGGATAATAACGTCGTTCAAACCACAGTCCCATCTATACGCTTTGGTGCAAGGGAGACAACTCGGACTAGACCAATTCCCAGGCGAAGATCATGCCCCGCTATATTTGGCCTGTATGGGTATAGGAGTGGTCGTTTTTTTTATGGCTTTTACTATGAGCTATGAGGTTGATCATGTAGAATACGATGGAAAAAACTATCAAAGTACCGGGTAGGCTTGTATATAGATCCATATAGACCCATATACACTTATATACTGGGATATTAGTATGTATAAATCCATACGGGGTGGACATGTTGGAGTCTACGTGGAGCACTAGTGGCCCGATGGGGTAGAGTGAGGTCTTATTTTAAAGCTCTCGAGGAAATAAATAAATAAATAAATAAATAAATAAATAATAAAAAAGATAAAAAAATCGGCGAGTAGTAGACGAAGGGAAAATTGGGAAGTACTGACCATGCCCCAGACTACTTCATATGCATATCACGGCCTTAAGGCCTATGTAAGATGTAATCTACTTCACAGTTTAGTAGTATAAAAAGCGCAAGTCCTATTGACCTTGCCCCTTTCCAAAGAAATAAAATCGGCTCTATTTTACAGGAGTATATACGCAGGTGACGTGGGTTGTCACGTCACTTCCGGGTTTTCACTAAACACTACCTCCAAACATAGAAGAGTTCCAATTTTTTCCCTTAGACGTCCGTATGTTCATCCTCCAAACCCACAAGAGTTCCAATGTTCAACCGCCGGGGTGTTTTCCCGCCCCAGCGCCCCGCAGCGCGCGCGCGCGTCATCTCGCGTCATCCCCGGCAGTGCGCGCGCGCGCGGACGCGGGTCAAAAGGTCAAAGGGTCACCTCCAGGTCAGACGGTCCAATGTCCAATGAGACAATGTTGCGGTATCGCTATAGTCAGAGCTTGAGCACAAAAAAGGGGATTCTAGATGAACCTGGGAAAGATGGGCAGTTCCATTTGGACCAATCAGTGGTCGAGAAAAAGAGCCAATCAGCGGTCGAGAAAAAGAACCAATCAGCGATCGAACAATCAGTCAATCGAATTGGGGTACTCACGGTGTGCTTTCGCTGACGTCCGCGCCTACATCTGGGTTCTTGTACACCCGGGTAATGTTTTTCTGGACATGGATGGGTTACCTTTGGCTCCATTCTAGGTCACTGATTGGCTAATACGGTGTTCAAAGCCACTTTCATGCATTATGCTCATAGAACTTATAGTCATAATCTATACGTGTTGGACGAGTCTCTTCACTCACCGTATACACGTACCTCAATGAAATGCCCGCTCCAAACCTAGACCAAAGACACGTACTTGGTCTGTAGGCTGATTTCATTGGCTCTCTATTTTTACTATAGTGCTTTTGCATTCTAACCTTGATGGGTTACCTAGAACTTATAGTCATCAACATAATCTATACGTGTTGGACGAGTCTTTTCACTCACCGTATACACGTACCTCAATGAAATGCCCGCTCCAAACCTAGACCAAAGACACGTACTTGGTCTGTAGGCTGATTTCATTGGCTCTCTATTTTTTACTATAGTGCTCTTGCATTCTAAACTTGATGGGTTACATTTTGGCCCCATCCTACACCACTGATTTCAGTTTGACTGAATCTCCACATTGGGCATTGATGCATTAGGAATAAAACACACAAGACAGGGTTTTTTGGTGAGATCTCATTTTTTTTATTCAGTGAACAACAACAACGTGAGAACAACCACGTGAAAACTCAAGCCCAGAACAAGGGGCTTGTAATTAACTGAAGCCCAGAACAAGGGGCTTGTAATTAACTGAAGCCCAGAACAAGGGGCTTGTACATTGAAGCCCAGAACAAGGGGCTTGTCATTAACTTAAGCCCAGAACGGGGCTTGTACATTGAAATGATGGGCGGCCCAGTCATAGACGAGTACATCGCGGTCCTCGGCCTGGGGGTACTCGTCAAACATCTGTACGATAGTAGATAAGGGTCTTCCCCGGCATCGATGGTACAGGTAAAACAAGCAATATTGTCCGCACACGCCACTGGTCAGGCTTTGCAACGTTTGACTGTTCCAACACCACGTCTCTGTGCCTTGATCCATGAAGTCTGTTAAATCGGGATGGAGGGGTGGCAGACCGTACGGGTCAAAGTATTCGCCCTGCTCTTCTGTCAAGTACACGGCCACCCAGTGTTCACCGGGCCGATCCATCGGGTCCGTGTTGAGAACGTAAGCAGCAGGATACATACGGTCTAATGGAAACACATCTCGGGCGAACACCCCTTGAAAGACCCTACGTGTCTCTGGGTCATTCTCCAGCACGGTGGTTATCTGCTCTGTATCCATGTTAGGTGGAGAAGTCACACAGGACGTTGCGCGCCTTGTCCACTTGAATGATGTTGTCAAACTCGGCGTAGCAGATCACATTGACGGTGGTCGCCAGGGCTCGTGCAAAGTGGATTTCCAACCGTAAGTTGCCTTGCTTGGCCAGGGCCAGCTGATGGTCGTTCTCTAAGGTGGGGGTCAGATCGAAACAGAACAACGTGTATCCGTTCGCGTAGTCCTCCCGACTGATCATATTCCCTTCGTCCTGGTTGATTTGACCGGTGGCTGTAAACAGGCTCTGATAGGCTCGAATGAAATTCCTCCGCCCAAAGTTCGGTGTTAAGGCCGTGGCTGACACCTGTTGTCCATCCACATGCAGGGCCACAAAATTGATGCCGAAATGTTGAAAGTCAAACGGATTCTCTGGGTAGGCTCCGCTGAAACTGGTATTTTCCACACAGGCCAGGATCAATCGCTTGGGTAGTTCCCCCAGGAACAGGTTTTCTTTGTTGGCGCCCATATTTCCAGCAGGCACAGAGAACACTTTGGTTTGCACACGTCGGATAGGGTACTGGGCTGGTTTTGTTTCCAAGGCTTTGCATGTGTCCCAATTGAACGGCTGGATTCGGTTTCACTTTTCGGACATATAGGACTGCGTCTTGGATGACAATCTTATAGTCCGCTGCATGCCCCTCTACGTTAGTGGCCATCAAGGCGAAGGTCGGAGGCGCCCGTATCAGTCGGATTTTGATGGGGATCTTGTTCAAGAGGTACCGGTCTTGCATGAACATGTCTGCATGCAGTCGACCCATCATATCCACCGAGGCACTGTTCGCAGTGAAAGCCTTCCGTTTGTTATATCCCCCATTGTCCGCCGTGTCCATGTGCTCGGCCGTGTCCCTGTAGAATAAAGCGGTTGTCAGCTGAGATTTTTTAGCCTCTCGGCCATACGACAACAGTGTCTCGATGTAGGCTCGATAGGGGTACGTGTTGGTGGAATCACTGATGAGTTTGTCGCTGAGAAAAATATCCACCTGCTGAAACATCGAGTGCAGCCAGAGATTCGTCGGGCCCACCGTTGCTTGGTCAACGATTCTGGTGCCAGCTCCATTGACCACCTTGGCTTTCACATACAAGTAGGTATGGGCTAAATCCACATAGGCCGTATCCGCATTACTGATGGTGAACTCGATGGGACCGGTTTCGTTGATGCTGGAGAGCGGGAGATGCTCCACCCATAATCCTTGTTCGACACTGGTTTGTGTGGGCGGCGCGGTCCACAAATCAAATTCACTGTTGGTGGAGGGGCAGGACTCGGCGTGGATTAAGGACATGTTTTAAGAAAATATATCCTTTGTCTTCTTCGATGTGCGTCGTCGCTGGATCGGTCGTCGACTGGTGCGTGGTCTCGGTGGGGCAGCTCTTTTATTCCCTACGGTGCGTTGTGCTTTGGCCACCAAGACGCCTCCCGCTTCTTTGGCCCGCCGTTTCAAGGATTCTTTGGGTGCCGTACCCCCCAAGACATCACCGGCCACTTGCAGTCCACTGCGTACCGCTTGTTTGCCCATTGCTTTCACCCCACGCGTCACCAAGGGCAGGAACGTTTTCACAATGCTGCCGAGTATGTTCCCCAGTCCATGTCCTCGTTGCATGCGTGCACCGCTAAAGACCGGAAAGCCACCCCCGGCCTGTTGGGCATAATAGTCGGCATAGCTGCGTGCATCGCACTCGTAAGGTACTTTCATTATGCAAAGTGGGGAGCACGTGCTTGTCGAAAATGAAGTGTCAGCACCACTTTTCCTCGTTCGAATGCCACCGGTCGTCCCGTGTCATCTCTTATATCCACCGTGATCGTGTTGATGTCAGTTTGTCGTACGGGCAAGTAGAGCATGTGGGTGAAACTGTGGGTGACTTGATCGCCATACGTCTTTTTAATGGGGACCACCCGTAACAGAGGTGTGTTGATATCGCCCACGATGTGGTTGTCCACCACGTCCGAGTAGACGTAGAGTCCGTACATACCCGACTTCATATCCATCGGCATCTCGCCATGGTGTTGGGTGGGACCAGCGAACGTCTGTAGATCGAAACCCAGCATTTGCTGTAGTGTAGGACTGAGTTTCACATTCGCGGTATCGGTGACGGTAAGCTGTGCCTTGTCGTTGTGTACGTTGACATCGAAGAACACGTTTTTCTTGAAGCGCAAGGCTATCAGGCGTGTTGCACTATCCGTCACCCCCCGTAGCGCCTTATCATGCATCAGTCTTGACAGCCCACCCATGAACTCTTTGGGGGTATCGTATTGGCCTTCGGGCAGGGTGAGCCGGGTGTTTTTGCCTTCGTAGGTGACCTCGTACCACACTTCATTGGCTCGCACGTTGTACCACGAGTAAGGGTATTGGATATCCACGAGGGCACATTCCCAGCGTCCAGGTAAATGTAACGGTTGTGGTAACTGGGTGACGTACTTGGCCACGGTGTTGTCAGGAAACACATCCAGCGAACTGTTACTGGGTAGGGTCAGGTAAAACATGGCGACTGAGCTGTCCTGCTGCTGCTGTTGGTTTTAATAGGTCTTCCAGGCCTTGGGCGGTTGTGTGCGGCGTCGTGTTCGTCGCGGTGACTTGCTACGTGTCACGGCTCTGGAGATGTGGGGTGTCTTGATCAAGGGTGTTTTTTTATAGGCGCGAAAAGAAGGTGCCCGTTGTGGTGGTGTTTTGGGGGGTGACTCCGGTTCCCATTCGGATTCCCAAGAAGGTAGTGGGCCACTCGGCGATTGCTGGGTTTGCTGCATAAAGGCCCAGCGGTGGGGGTTCCCCACCAATTCCTGTGGTACATGCATGTCTTTCAAGCCTTGAGCGAAGACCTCCCATCCTCGAGGATCCGTGTGCGATCTGCGTTGACGCATCAGATCATTCACTAAATCCGTCATGTGGGTGCCGGGGACCACCTGATTCTGTACCAGGAGTTCGCCTTTATCATTCCAAGTCATGTTAGGATTCTGTTTCATCCGTTGTAATACCAGGCCAGCTTGTTTCTTGAACGAGGCAGGTACACTTTTCAGCACTTCGTCTTCCACCCACTGTGGGGCTGTGGAGGCTACCTGACCCGGCTGTGGTGGTGGTGGTGGTGGTGCTGTTGCTGGGGGAGACAGGGTTTTATATTGGTCCATGAACGTCATGTACCGTTGAAGCGTCTCATTGTACCGTTGTACTTTCTCACTGTCGCTTAACCCCGGTCTCTGTAAGATCTGTTGCATCTCTCCATCGAGGCTGTTTATGGTCTTCACCGTAGGTGGGACAGGGTAGGGTGATTGGAGGTTTTGCAGGAACCGTGGTTCGACGAGGACCATTTTTTTCGTGTGGTTCATTGTCGGCCGAAGAGTCCACCCAATACTGGACCCAACACGGAAGCGGCCAACGGTGCTAAGATGGCCCCGAGAAAGCCGCCTTTCTGTAACACCTTTTTCTTTTGTGTTTGAGGGACCCGCTTGTGGACTAGGGTTCGGAGACCTGTCTTATGCTTGGCCAACTTGGTCTTCTGAGCCGGAGTCAGTGGTACGTTGCCTTTTAACAGGTTGTACCCGATCTCGCACAGACAGCGTACAAGGTCAGGGTCCGCACCGCGTACAATGGTTCGGACTAACTCGGGTGGGGCCGTCTTCAATACACGGAGCGTGGGAGCGTGCTTCCGTACTCGCGCAGACATCCTGTACAACTAATGCTAGAACCCACAACTCTGCCCTTTTTATCCACCTCACAGACAAAGTCAACCCTGCTGTGGTATTCATTCTTTTTATTATTCCCCATCATCAAACACACAGACCCCAGCTGGAGGCGCCACTGTGGATGTGTTTACATTATTTTTGCATGTACACGTGGTGGGTCTCTCCGGGAAAGATGCCGGTCCGTAGTCGAAGGTGGTCGGGGGTGGCTTGCTTGAGGTCGAAGAGCATATACCCGTGCTGAGGGGTTGTGGCATCTTTGAAGGCTTCCAACGCAAACGGTGTGCGGCCGGGATACATCTGTCTCGCCAGGTGCAGCAGTTGAGTGGTATCTCTCGGGTTTTTGAAGACCACCAGGTAGTGGGCATTTAAGCTGATATTCCGATGTTCTTTGTTTTTACTGAACAGATTCTGCACAATGTAGATGATGCTGAGCCGTCGATGATGGCTGCCTTTGGTAAAGAGTTGGGTGACCCGTGCATCCGTCTCCGCCATGAGATCATCCAGAACCACCAAGGTGTCGGGTTCCAAATCGGCCAGGTTGGGTAGGCCTTCCACGAACGTGATGTGGGGCATTGCTGCATACGCTTCCTGCCATTCTCCGTAACACCACACGACTCGGGCAATGGGTGGAGTGATCATGCTGTCGGCGTGTTGAAGGAGCTTCCTGACGAAGTGCGTTTTGCCGGAGCCCGTCGGTCCTGCGATGACGCAAGTGAAGGGATGCTGCCACCCAGGGTCCATGGTTTGAGGTCTATCCGTTGTCGTGGTAACCCGCTCTTGTAAATTTCGTACGAGTGAACTGGAGTGGTGGTGGGTACAACGTCGGTCGTCGTTGTCTGTTCACGTTCAGAGATGGTGCTGGGGGTGGGTACAACGTGGGTGGTCGGTTCACTGTGAGGGATGAAATCCGGTGGGTCTTGAGACGTAGTAGGTGTACTTGGTGTAAGTGTAGAGCTCGACGTGGCTTGTACGCGGGGTGTGGTGGTGGTGACTGGGCTGGATACGACTGGTGCTCTCTGTAGACCCGTTTCACTGGTGGGTGGTGTTCTCAGTTGGTTAAGTAACGTGCTGACATAGGTTTTCAAAATCTGCTCCACCGTGTAGTAGTCTTGCTGTGTTTTTACAACAGGCTGTAATTCCGTGTCGTAAAACGTCCCCAGCAACGTTTCCCCTTGGAGATCTTCCAGTTCATAGACTCGCCGCTGTCGGGGTAGGCGCCGTTTAATCAGGAAGTGCTCATCGCTCCAGTTGGGCAAGTAACTTTTCTCGAACTTGCCCTTGACTTTACTGATCCGTACAGGGTCCCCGACCTTGTACACCGCCTTCGTCGTTCGCTGCGATGGCCTGGGGTACAAGACACGCCGGACTTGGGCTTCATTGCGTTGGGTCACGGTAATGGGGGCTCTCTCTATACTTCGATGATAGGCTCGATTGTAACCCTTCACCAGTTTCGGGAGAACATCGATGTACCGCCTTGTATTCTTATAGGTGAAATATTTATACATGCGGCCTTTGAATGTCCTGTTGAACCTCTCCACCACGGAAGCCTTGGTCTCGTTGTACGTATGGAAGAAAAACACCTTCTGTTTCTTGAGAAAGGCTTGGAACGGTCTGTTGAGGAATTCCGTGCCTTCGTCGGTTTGCAAATACAAAGGTTTGCGCCCGGTCTTGAAGATGTCTTTGAACGCCGCTATGAGATTTGCCCCCGTTTTCGTCCGGATGGGTACCACCCACGCATACTTGGATAGGATATCGATGCACGTCAAGATATACCGATTCTCATCGTTGTGTTTGGCAAAGGCGCTCATATCCACCAAATCCGCTTGCCACTGGGCATCTATTCCTCCCACGATGACCCGGTTCCGTAGAAAATGGCGACGGACAGATCGATGTAAGGTATAGGTGTCTTGTCTTCTTAACCAATCTCGGACTTGGGCACGTTGTACCCCCTGGGGTTTGGCCGCTCGATAGAGAGCCGACAATGCACTATAGGCTGCCGGACTGTCGGGACTGTAGTATAAGTTATCCAACACCTTCTCCCAGCGCTTCATGGTGACAACATGATGATGGACCCTGGCTCTATCGTTTATTTATAACGGGTATATCTTGGGCCGGAGTTTCTTTCTGATTTTCTTCGTGGACGTCCACAGTGGCCATGGTCAATGACCAGTCCAACTCGTCTGATGACCGCTTGATAAGCACTTCATCCACATCCACCACGGCATCTTCCAATGCAGACCATAGATCAGGGTGAAGGGTAAAATGCACTGTACCTCCATCTAGCCGAGCCATTGAGCAAAGAAAGGGCCGCGTCGGATGTACACATCGTGACACAAGTGGATGAGGTCGCCGTCCAGTTCACCAGACAACACCCCTTTGAATTAGGTCCAGCCCTCCCGGGACAGACGAATGTGAGCCGGGCACGGTTGTGTAGGGTCCGCATCACAGACGTCTCCCACCTCCTCCATGATATCGACCTTATCCGCATACACGTGCAGGAAAACCTCGGGGGTCAAGCTGAAATACGCCAGTACTATATGCTCCGTCATGGTCAGTACGTGAATGGTACCAGATTTCACTGTCTCTCGTATTTATAGGGAGAACCCCGTGAGATCAAAGGATCAGGTGGTCATGTCATTGGGCTGACTGAGTCTAGCGGGGTAATCAATGGCATCGTCGTCGGGTTCATGTAGTTGTTCATGGGGTTCAGCCAGGGCGTCCTCCATAGCACGAGCCCATGCCAATTGGTCGGGTGATCGGTCGTCCGGTGTAAACAACTGGTCCACAATAGGCACTACTTTCTCCAAGGCTGACCACACAGAGGGGCTTAGGAGGATACTTCGCGTAGGCTCTTGGTAGCGGCCCAGGCGTATGTGGACGGGCGGGTCGGAATATACGTAGATGGCATTGTCCAGGTGGATGAGGTCTCCGTCCAACTCACCGCTCAACACCCGTTTAAATTTAGTCCAGCCATCACGCTGTAGCGTCACCGTATTCGATAGCATCTCAGCGGGCGCCCAGTAAATAGCTTCATCGTCTTTCACGAGGATGACTTTATCTTGATAGACGTATAACCCCACACTGGGTGTAAGAGGCAGGATGGCTCGTAGTGACATGCTTGCTCTAAATGTCGAAGGGAGAATGACACACACTCTGTCTCATCCCTCGTATTTATAGTGTCAATACCACAGCGCCAGGGTGAATAGGGCACAGACTAGTATGAGGCCAACCAGCCGGCGCTGGTTCCGGCGTGAGCGCTCCTGGTCCATAGCGCGAGCATCAAGGATGGCTGTCATAGTCCAGTAGTGGTGAGTGATGGCACGCCTCTCCATCGAGTGCACTCTGTGGAGGACCGCTTCTGTGAACTCGTTCAGGATCTGGCGTCGTCCCTCGTTGTCGTCGCCATCTGCAAACATGGACCGGACCACTGCTCGGTAACCCGTGAATGAATTCACCACGGTGGCATACTGTAAAATGCGAGTCGCATGGGACTGGATCTCCGCCATGGCTCTGTAGAAATGAAGGTGTGGGATCCAGAGGGACATGTTTTATAGGCCAGATGTAGCTCTACGGGTATAGTCCGTGATACGTACTATTCTGATGGGTTAGTCCAAAAAAAGGGAGCAACAACAACAACAACAACAACACCACAGATTACAGATCAATCCTTTTATTATGCGTGAACAACATAGAAATGCATGTACTGACCTGTCTGTGGGAGGTTTCCCACAATGGCGTTCACCTTCGCGTCTTTTCGTGTACGTCCGTGTCTTTTCGTTAAAGTCCGTGTATCTTCGGTAAAGTCCGTAGGCATTGGGCAAGGAAGCTTTTTCTCGAGACCGAATCACCGCCAGACATGACTGCATCACCGCGGATGAATACATTCTTGCACTCACTCACACCACAGGTCGAGTGAGGTATCAAAGTGAAGCTTAGGTGAAGGAGCATCTAATGGACTGGGTGTGGGGTTGACATATCGATAAAAAATGGATATGACCTTGAACTGATCACGTGACCTCCCCGTGATGACAAATACCCAGAACCAAGTGAGTACATGCATCCCATAGTCCCAGGTCACGCCCGATTCACGCAGACCGGAAGTGACGTCATACACCTGCGCACGACCGTGATGGAAAAAAATGGATATGACCTTGAACTGATCACGTGACCTCCCCGTGATGACAAATACCCAGAACCAAGTGAGTACATGCATCCCATAGTCCCAGGTCACGCCCGATTCACACAGACCGGAAGTGACGTCATACACCTGCGCACAACCGTGATGGAAAAAACCCAGAACCAAGTCAGTACATGCATTCCATACAAGCAGACGAGGTCAAAATACTCGCTTCTGATTGGCTGTCAAAGGTCAGGTAAGTCAGAGTGCTCCACAAAGTAGTGCAATGAATACACCCCTTTCCCTAAAAATCGACTCCTCTTATACGTTTTTCTATCCACCTCCCACCACACGACACAAAAACTGGCCGCCATCTTGTACCCACACCACACACGACACAAAAACTGGCCGCCATCTTGTACCCACCTCACACCACATCACGACACAAAAACTGGCCGCCATCTTGTACCCACCATGCACTGACTGACACTGGCCGCCATGTTGTACTCACCTCACACCACATCACGACACAAAAACTGGCCGCCATCTTGTACCCACCACACGACACAAAAACTGGCCGCCATCTTGTACCCACCTCCCACCACACACGACACAAAAACTGGCCGCCATCTTGTACCCACCTCCCACCACACACACACACACGCATGCGCACACCACCCACTGTGACGTCACAAAAGGTTCTGCGCATGCGCAGTGAGGCGCTACCATATCAATTTGCTCGCTGTATACTACTGCCCAGGGCATTGATCATGACGTACTTGTACGTGGGGAGGCGTCTTCAATATGAACTCCACATGGTCAGCGATGTCCTTGGCTTGTATACACTACAAATACAGAGAAAAACTTCTACATTTTAATGTAGCTGATATAGTTGAAAAATAGAATGGATAAAATAATCAATACCCAGGATATAAAACAAACATGTATATGGGAGCGTTCGGACGGAAGATAACGGTCTTATGTTGAAGATACGTCTGTTGGATTTCGTCTCTATCTCCAGAACGACAAAAAAAGTGAGAGCTGATACTCTGTGACAATATATTTGGGTCTTTTTGAGCATATTTGCATGACCTCTCGATTAGATGATCATGGGTAAATTCAAAATGACGTTCAAGTGGGGTACCAGAAAAGTGACGATTTCGTCAGATTTCTTAAAAATTTGTGCTTTTCTGCATGGAAAAGTGGGTAAACCATATTTCATTTCGTATCATATTATTATTTACTAGTTTATCATGAAGTTTTTGCGAAGAAAACGCTAAAAAAAAAAAGAAATCGAAAAATCGGTCAAAAATGTTATTTTTGAAGATGAAGTCACTGTGACGTCATCATGGCGGTCATCTTGGATTTTTCCAGATTTTCTAGTAGAGCTTGACTCAAAGATATAGTGTGGTAAGTTTCAGCCCCCTAGTCTCAGGGTTAGCAAAAATATTTATGTGAGGGGGTACACCCCAAATCGCTCAGGCCAGATAGGGTTAAATCAGCGTCGGTCGTATGTCCCTAGAATATGAGAGACAACGATTTGATGAGCGTATGCGAAAGGCATCAGACAGTAGAGGCCGGTTATATGCTGCAATTGGAGATATTCTAAATCACAGCACCTGGCTTACCGATTTGTCAAAGAAAAGTACAGCCTAATATTCTCATATAAAATCAGTTCTTGGAGAAGGTAGCAGGTGTGAAAGGAAAGAATGTCCCAGGAAACAATATACCTTTTCATATGTTTCTCTAAAGGAAAATTTGTCTTACATGAGTTGCACATCAAGAAAAACTGCCTTAGCTCAGTTAAAAGTTAGAACCCGACATTCTTCCCTACTGGACTGTCTTTCCTACCGGATATTGTTCATTTTACACAGCTAATCCATCAAAATATTGAGTCTAAATCATTCCAATGGTGTTGTGTCATCGTGAGATGAATGTGCGTACATACCTCAATGTTACTATAAATTTGCCCGGCTATTTCTGGATTCTTCACGTGTAAACGGTATACGAACTCAGTCTCCACATAACCTGGACTGATTCCCTGGAATAGAAATTGATTTACCAAAACGAACAACCAGAACAGCGAATTGGCTACGATTGAGTTAGGGAAATTAACGAAGATTGACAAGTATTGATTGGTAGTATCTTAAAGTTTGTATGAGAAGAGTACGGTTCAAGATAAACAGCACCTACTTAGCACAAGGCATTTGCTACAACTTTTCTCTTTACCTGGCCGACGGTCAACGTAAAAGAATATTTATCATAGCGCAAGTCTGTAAATCCACCTCCAAGATCGGCCATCGGAAAATGATTTTGTTAAGAGCCATTGTCACTGCAGCCTTTGGTCAAAAATTTTCCTGTGTCGGCTGGCACAAAACTATAAGTTTGGGATAAGTTTTGCCATCAGATATTTCCGATGACCCTATTAACACGATAAGATCCGATTTCTTATATACGTCCGAGACTATTGATGAATGCACACAATGAGGTCCTGTGATAGATAATCAACCAACCTTTGGGAATGTGGACAGGATGTTACAGAAGCCAAAAGGCGTCCGCCCGTATTGAAAAAAGATTTGGGCTCGAATGCGGTCACGTTTCGATCGTATGAACTGTTACTAGGTGAATCTGAAACTAGGTCAAATGAGGTGATCTCTCATTGTTTACTCAGTTTGAGAAGTGGAAGGTTCTCGATTAACAGGTAAACTTTGTTTGCTGCATCAAACACGAAAGATTTTAGGTCAGCACATCCTGGGGTGCATTGTCTATCAAACCCTCAATATGGCCCAGAGATTGGGCTCCCCTCCTCCCGTGTTAGAAATCTGAGGCGCGAGTTCCACACCTGATTTCCGAGACTCTTGGTGAATACTGTGTCAGGTCAACTATCATTTTTTGGAATGTAGACTGAAGCCGAAAGTCTTTGGTCCGTACTGGAAAATTAACTGAACCATCTAGCCCTCGTCGTTTACTCAGTTTGGAAAGTAGATGGCTTCTATTAAAATCGACAAAGGGCTTCCTTGCCTATGGGAAGTCCAAAGAGGATGTTGATGGCTCAACTAGAAGGATGTTGATGGCTCAACTAGTTCTCGTGTTCGTAATGGAATATCTGTGTGTTGTGGCGTCGATAATTCAACACCATACAGTTTGAAACTCTTTTTTTTCAGGTGAATTTGCACAAGTTTGCAGACGATGTTAAGGGTATCACGAGTTCGTGTTGAAACTTCACTGAGGATGTTAAATGATGTACATTGAGACAAACACTAATTTATATGAAACTTTGCCTATAACCTCATTTGGTTCTTGCCTAATGACGAGTAGTCCAGAGTAAACTCTAACGAGAGCGAGAGTACACCCAGCATCCACAGAGAATGATATACTGGTTCCTTCCAACCCACCATTTACGTAGTAGCACAAGCGATTGCTGACAGCTTGTATCTAGGACGGGTCAACTCCCTTGCTCATTCCCCCGATACACGTACAGTCCCTTCTTCAGTTAAAACTAGTTTGATAAGGACGTGCTAAATTTAGATGGACAGTCTGTTTCCGAGTGGCATTTTTCCTCGAGAACTTCAAATAAGTTTTGTCTTGTTCGTAGCCTGATTTTCTGTCGCTTGTACATTGCATTTATTTTTCTCATTTCCGCTCCTGATCTTTTGCATGGATTTATAAGACATATACAGTGATGTACTGTTAGAATTCTGATGAGTCAACCATTATTGTGAGGAATATATATTTAATATTTCCAAATCGTATATATTTGCTAATTAGATTTACCGTGACTCTTATGTGAGATTTGATTTCCCGAAGCTCGTTGCGAACACCTTCGATCAGAGCCGTTATTGAATGCTTGGTGGCGGCATAAAAGTGGTTAGGTGCTGACGGATATATTCTGTGGCCACTCATACTGAAATAGACAAAAGGGATACTTAAATTGTTAACCATAAATTGCGATGAAATTGATACTGTGCACACCCATCCTTCATACGACATCTACCAGTCAGTTTGTCACCCAAATTTTCTTAGTAATTTAAATGTGATCACAGTTGGTTGGTTGGTTGGTTTGATCGGGCACTCCATCGTATTACAATGGGCACTGGTCATACAGACTATGCCGTGCAACCCTTTCCCCCACGCCACCCAGTCCAACCCAAATCGCAAGTCTGGGACTTGTAAAGCGACTTATGTCAGCAAGAAGAAAACTGTGAAATGTGCTATTTTAAAGTTAACCTGCGTCTTGATCACAGGAGTTGTACTAGCGGGAAACTATGGAAACCATTGTTGCGTGCTACAGTCTAAAGAAGGTGGTCATCCTAAAGAATTCCTTGATTGACATAGATCTTTAGTGGGCTCTGCCAATCCGGTTAAGCGAGGGCCACACACAAGACCCTTGTTCTTGATTGTCCCAAAATGTCGGCTCTTTATGTATGAACCAGAAGTGGTAATGTACCGATTCGTTTACAAGCCGTACCTCCGAACTAATCCTTCGATTGATTGGGCAGCGTCAGCGTCCTATTGCAGTCAATTTTCTTCGGGAAATTGGCGACGATCAGGCATTCGACAGATGTCAAATGCAAGAACGAACCTATGCTTGGCGGAGGGTATACTCGCCACATTCTTGAACGACTACAGACAGATTTAAGACCTGCAAAATTTACCCAGGTCTAATCGACAACGACGTCACTGGCTAGTCGTCTACTCGGGATGCTCAGTCTAACGCACTGCTGGTGGGATTGAGCTGTGGTCCATACTGATAATCGATCGACTGACCTGTTTATATAAACAATTTGACCGTCATCCACTCCTCGCTCTCTCATGGATTTCACTGCTTCTCGGGTACATATGGACGGTCCCAAAACATTCACCTGTTCCGGTATACAAATAGAGACATGTAGAGTACATGTAATAAACAACACTTCTGTGAGCTACAAATGTATTTCCACATGTATTAGTATATCTTTTTATCTGCAATATAACATTTGACCAAGAAATCGTGCAAGTCAACGCTATTCGTGAATATGCGCTTCATTATGACATCTATTCCATATATAGCTGGTCATTTCCGCAGTAATTATGATCTGTAGTAAAAAGAAGAAAAAAGAAGCTCATAGCAAATCATGAAAACAAAAAACGGCGCTACTGTACGCGTTATTCAACACATTCCCGGATGAGATTAGCTGAATGGGGCTTCCAACAAACTGAAAAAAATCAGCTAATGGACAGTCACCTTGCTGAAGTATTATTTAAATCTACTGGAGCTTTGATATATATAGATGTTCACGCTGCCCGTTTGAACGGAACACCCTAACACAAGCACACCCGCGAAGATCTTATTACCTATAAGCTCCTAATTTCCAAGCTCTCATACGATACAGATCTGTTAATGGTTCAATGCATACGTATCAAATATGGAGGGAAGTGAGACAACGCCATACTACTGCCTTGCTCTAGATTGCATAACTCTCTGTGTTTGTATGTCTAGGATAACTGTGGTCGAGAGGTTATGAAACTTCGTCGGAATAGTTATGGGTTCAGCAAATCCGACTTTACTCCCCCCCCCCCTGCCCCCCACCCCCCTCTTCCAAGACTAAAGACTATTGTGGGCTTATTTGGCCTATTTTGTTTGGTCTGAAAGCAATGAATCTCCGTCAATATAGCTATGGGGCCAAGGATAGTTACTTGAAACCCAAAGGAAAACCATATCTCAAGAATAAGTAGGCCTTGGAGTACCAATCTTGCATAAGACAAGCAGGCGGTAAAAGAGCAGAATCCTGTCGAGGATGAGTGAGATTGGACTATTTTGTCTTGGTAACTGATCCATTTGTCTCCAATTCTCTATAACCATCGTATACATGTACCATCTAGGAGGATAAGGCTTGAGCTTTCGTAACTTATACATTAGACAAACAACACACATCAGGCCAGGAGGTACAATCAAACGTGTTCTTGAGGTATTGTCATCCATCCGTCCATCTGTTTTCTCCTTACTACAGTATGTCAACAATGAGAATATCGAAGTGCACAGAATTTACATAACTCACACATTTTCCTTTTGTTTTGGTCCAAATTTTTATTCCTAGAAAAAGTTTCACGACAGTCACGACCATTCGAAGAGAAGAGAAAATCCGAATCACAACAGGCGTTAGATTGCATGAGGCGGCATTTTCCCTGACTCTGTACCACACAAACGATGCTTTCCTCTCGACCACAACAGTTGCCATAAGATCAGCCAATGAACAATCTGAATACTGATTGAATACATACCACTCCATATTAGCCCTATCTGGCCTGGGAGGGGGCCAAAATGCCCTCCTATCAAACTTTCTGTGCTATCTCCGGAACGACAACAAATAGAGAGCTGAAACTCCGTGACTTTATAGTTTATCATATTGGGGTCATTTGAGCCTATTTGCATAACCCCCCGTGCAGAGGATCATGGGCAAATTCAAGATGGTGGCCACGTGAGCTACCAGAAAAGTGATGTTTTTGTCATATTTCTTCAAAATTTCTGCTTTTCCGCGATGAAAAGTGAGCAAAAACTTATTTATTTCACATCACATTAATATTTACTAATTTATCATGCAGTTTTTGCGGAGAAATTGCATAAATAAAAAATCGGAAAATCTGACCGAAAAATCGACTAAAAATGCCGTTTTTGAAAATGACGTCACTGTGACATCATCAAAGCGGCCGTCTTGGATTTTTTAAACATTTTCTGGTAGAGCTTGGCCCAAGTGTATAGTGTGGTAAGTTGCAGCCCCCTAGTTCAAGGGGTAAGAAAGATAATTAGGGGGGGGCGGGGGGTATTTCGATCCCCAGGCCACGACAGGGCCCAAAAAGCCCAGGCCAGATAGGGTTAATCCATGACCGTCCAACTCACTTAACCAAGATATTGTTACGTGGCTCAGCTGACCTTGATTACGACCCAAATATAAACTTTTTTTTCTTCAGGTTGAAAACAAATATCCATTTTTGCTAACGTTTCGTCCATTGTTAACGGAAATGTGTATATCTAAATATAACAAGAGCCCAAGGGGCTTCAATATACGCCCGTATATCTGGAATTACACTGGTCTGAATTTCTAGATTGTTAATGGCCTTGATCCGAATTGGTAGCTAGCAATCCAGAGAAAGGTCTACGATTTTATGCTTCTGAGAATGTTACACACATCACATCTTATATTGAATGATAAACTAAAATGGGCTGAACTCTTGGTAACTACATGTAGGTGACCTTGAAACAAGAGTCGAGAGCTCACATATCCCACACTGAAATCGACAATAGTCAAACACAAGAAAATAGTAGTTTTCTTTCAAATGGATTGCTTTCAGGCGAGAAAATTTTCCATGAAGGTAGAAGGATGTGAAGAAGTGATGAAGTAAACCTTTGTTCTTGAGTTAAGAAACAGGTATAAAGTTCATAAAGGACCCCTCTCCCCATTAAATTAGTAAATGTATGGTTTTTATTTCACAACAATTTAAGTAAATGTAGCCATTTCTTACATGTATCAAACATGAGAGACAACTCCACAGGACAAATGCCATATACATGTAGGGAAGACATATCTGAATATTCCAACCTAACACATATAGGCAGCTAAACTTGACAAATTGATCTCTCTTTGCAATGCGAGTAAGCTGTACCCGAAGTTTGGTATCAATCCATACCTTGAAACTAGAGATATCGCATGGACAACTAATGTTAATGGGTGAATGGACAGAATGCAACATCGCATTACATGATCTCGTCTTCGACAGGTATATGAAAATGTGACTTTTAATGATTTCTTGAGTTTGGGGTCACAGTGACCTTGATCTTTGACCCACATTTTGGTATGTAACACATCATGTCCCTCTAATGTATCTACTGGCACAAAAAAGGCTATTTTTAATGATTTCAAATGTTTGGGTCACAGTGACCTTGACCTTTAATCTTGACCTACATTTTGGTACACGACACATTGTCTTCCCTCAATATCTCAAAAATCTTCACAAGTCCAGGTAAATCCTAAATCCTTGGAGAGGGTTTACCTTGACATTTTTGGTCTTTCGAATGAGTTCTTGAGTCGACGCCTCCATTATACAATCTCGTACATTTCATCCACTGCGCTTGTTTTGAATAAGCATGTCGGTATCCCAAGCTTGCGGTTTTTGCTTTGACTTCCGATGTTGATTTCAACTTGACATCAAAGCAGTTGAGTCCGCAATGAAATTCAATCCTGTCATATCTCATACCTAGCAGCGGATTGGCCTAATCAACTGGCTTAGCGCATTCACTGATTGGGTTGATTTAGAGGAAACCTCTTGATCTATTTATATCCAGAACTCATATGGGTAACTAACCAAGCCAGTGTATCGATCCTAACAGATCGATCGATACACTGGCTCGCGAGGATGTGTATCAATGGACACAAGAAATCTTGATTTTTAACAATTTCATGATTTTGGGGGTCACAGTGACCTTGACCTTCGGCCTTGACCTACATTTTGGTATGTGACACATCGTGTCCCCCTCATGTATCTACTGACACAAAAAAAAGTTATTTTTAATAATTTCCTGATTTTGGGGTCAGTGACCTTTGACCTTCGACCTTGACCTATATTTTGGTATGCGACACCTCGTTTCCCCCTATTGAATCCACTCACAAAAAATTAGAAATTTTTAATGATTTCCTGATTTTTCCGCGACACTGACCTTTGACCTCTGACCTCGACCTACATTTTGTATGCAACACATCGTTTCCCCCTAGGGCATCCACTCACCAAAAATTAGAACTGTAGATAGAAAACTATCAATGATTTCCTGATTTTAGGCAACAGTGACCTTTGACCTCTGACCTTGACCTCAATTTTGGTACGCGACACATCGTCTCCACCTAGCGTATCCACTCACAAAAAATTGCAACTGTGGATAGAAAACGTTCACAGATATAGACCGGACACGAACACTTCAGTGATTTCCTGTTTTTTAGGCCAGTGACCTTTGACCTCTGACCGCGACACATCGTCTCCCCGTAGGGTATCCACTCACCAAAAATTAGAACTGTAGATAGAAAACTGTCCCAGATATAGACCGGACACGAGGGACGGACGGACGGACGCACGGACGGACGGATGGACGGCCCGACGGACGGAAACCGCCATCACATAATACGTCCGCCTTTTGGCGGGCGTATAAAAACCGAACAATGTCATGTATATCAAAATTTAAGTTACGATCTGTATAAATAGTACTGAATAATATACTGGACAAATGTATTCACAATATATATCGACATGATTGAATGCATTGTTGAATAAATATTCACATAGAGATATTGAAGTATGTTGTATAAGAAATGTTAAAGTGTATGTATCTATATGGAAAATCGAATCGAGGAAAATCGAGGAGAGTGGCCTGTGGCCTTGGGACTCACCACAATCTTCACTAAAGAAATAAAGCGTCATATTATATTGCATCCGAACAAACAAAAAAACGAACAAACACACTCAAATTAAAGCCAGATGGCAGTGTGGTTAGTCACTACTCTCCTGTACCCACAATACTTATACCACTACCAGATCTGTATCAGATGGGAGCTTATGGAAAATTAGTTTGACGGATTTGTACATAGAACTGCGAACAGTGTAATTTTAATGCGTGGAATAAATGCTTAAAATTCATTTTAATCAGGGCAAAAAAATAAAAAAAATAAAATAAATAAAATAAATAAATAAATAAATAAAAGCTAACATTTGAAAAATCTTGTATACAATCCAAGGATCTAGTACGTCAGTCAATATTCAGCCGTCGTCCAGTAAAGAATTTCCGTGTCGATAATCCAAAGACCTAATTTATATCATAGCATTAGCACCAAATTAATAGAATAAATCATAATATACATAAAACTAGGCTAGTTTCCTGCAAAAGAGAAGCGGTCAGCAGTTTTCATTGATGCCAGCAAGACACCATGATGTTTCAAAAATATCAAATCCGTATTGCTGATCAGTATCTATATGGTTTTCGTTGTAAAGTCGCTATTTAGAGTATGATGTATCTCAGTCACGCTTTGATTGTGATTGTTCATATGAACACTATGAGGATCTTGAAATACATAGGTTCATACGTTCCCTAGCCCCGGGTTAAGCGGAATTAGACACAAGTTACGAAACGTACCATCATAGATCTTGCACGCTACGCTCGTATTTTGCTATCAGCATGCGATGTGTATCTTCAAATTTAAGAAACTTCGAATGGAAGCGCTAGACGATATAGCACTGTTTTAAAAGTTTCTGCAATAAATTGTTGTGACGTTGATTAAAATCGTCACATTTAACACAGAATCTCTCAACTGCTACTAGGCAAGATATGTATACGCCATATGCAGATCCTTCTGGAATATTACTGTACAGATGGGGATAGTTTACGATGTTAAAATTGTAATCATCTCATTTGTTGTAAAGTCGAAGAGAGAGAAGACCCGTTTCATTTTTATAGAGATATAGGTCTAGATAAGATATGCTGTTATGGCCATCTGTAGCTTCCTTCAGATCCAGTGAAGGTCAATTTGGATCCTCATACTGGTCAAAAGTCCCGCTGGTCATTCCGCTTTCATATGTTGGTGCTCCTTTCAATATATATATTATATCCTTTTTATATATATAGTGAATAATATTTCATTTCAATTCAATTCATACTTGCATCTAGCATATTCCGCCACATGTCGGTTTCTCCCTCCAATAGCGACGCGTTGTGACCACAGCCAGCGTTGTTGACACAGATATCTACTCCACCAAGATCCGGAGAGGCCTTCACTCGATCAAATAGAGCCAGAATATCCTCTTCCTTTGTGACGTCACATCTTATAGGATGAACTGACCCTGGGCCGTCCTTCAGTTCATCTCTCAAAGCCTAAGAGGAGAACATCATATTTGCCATTAAATGAATACGTTGTTTTAAAATCTGGAAACATATTTACTTGGTGTTACCCAGTGTCTAAGGGGAGGGGTGGCTAGGGGACACATATGGTTGGCCATCCCTGCCAGAATTCGTCATTTAGAGGCTGCCTCTAAATAATATATACCATGGTATAAAATGCCAAGCCTGCCATAATTCGTATTTAGAGGCTGCCTCTAATTATTTTGTACCATGGTATAAAATGCCGAGCCTGCCATAATTCCTATTTAGAGGATGCCTCTAAATCGCCAAGCCTGCCACAATTCGTATTTAGAGGCTGCCTGTAAATAATATATACCATGGTATAAAATGCCGAGCCTGCCATAATTCGTATTTAGAGGCTGCCTCTAATTATTTTGTACCATGGTATAAAATCGCCAAACCTGCCATAATTCCTATTTAGAGGATGCCTCTAATTCATTTTAGCCGTAAGTCATAAACAACTCGATGTCATATCAAGAATATTAAATTTGACCAATGAGTAAACTTGTAACAAGCGTAGAGATATGGCACCAAATTTGTGAAAGCGCATATCATTGGTGGAAGTAATAAGAAGGCGAAAATACGACTTACGGCTAAAATGAATTAGAGGCACTTATATGGCGGCTATTTTAACCATGGTACAAAATAATTAGAGGCAGCCTCTAAATACGAATTATGGCAGGCTCGGCATTTTATAACATGGTACAAAATAATTAGAGGCAGCCTCTAAATACGAATTCTGGCAGGCTTGGCGATTTAGAGGCATCCTCTAAATAGGAATTATGGCAGGCTTGGCATTTTATACCATGGTACAAAATAATTAGAGGCAGCCTCTAAATACGAATTATGGCAGGCTTGGCATTTTATACCATGGTATATATTATTTAGAGGCAGCCTCTAAATGACGAATTCTGGCAGGGATGGCCAACCATAGACACAGCCAGAAAAAGGGTGATGGCCCATTACCTTTTTATGGTGATGATGCCTGTTCATCACCCTTTAACGGTGATGAAAAAGGTGATGCCCAATGTCGTCACCCTTTTAGGATGACCTAAACATTTGCACTCATTGCTGATCACCCTTTTAGGGTGATAGCCATTACCCTTCTAAGGTGATGATGGAAAAGGGTGATGGCTCTAACTCAACATCTTTTTTGGGTGATGCTGTCATCACCATTTTAGGTTGATAAGTATCACCATTTTTCTGGCTGTGGATGGGGGAGGGGTCTACGAAACTGTTGTGTACATGTATTTCGTCATTAACTTAAGGTAAATCTTTATAAACCAGAGAGGTAATCCTTACTTTTTGCGCTAACCTTCGTATATAGCCATAACCGGATTCAATCTAGGTAAACCAAGATGGTAAATCAGGGGACTATTCCGTGATATTATATCTGAATTTACTGAGATTGACACCGGATTATATTGTACAGGACATTTATGCTCCAAAAAAAGTATGTTGGAATACACTTGCTTTGCTAATTTCAAAACTCTGACTTGCAATCTCAAAGATGCATTATAAGTTACGAAATTCATGCCAATTCTCGACAAACACAGGGTTGTGTTCTTCAGTTCAATATTCAGACTTCGGGGCGGTATAGTAACGGACTCCCGCCCATTCTCAAATATTCCCATAACATTTTTCCAGAAAATATCTCTTGAACCAGGAATACACGAGCAAATTTCCACATAGCCGTGCTCTTGCGAATGAGTCCTCACAGTTGTCTACATATATTTGAACTGTCAAGTTTCTATAATCGAGGGTGGAGTGACATTATATTTGCTAGCAGCCCTCGGTCATACCTGTCTAGCATCGAGCATTGTATATAATCGCTGCCTTTCACAACCAGGGACTATTTTGTACATGGGCTACAGTCCCTAAATGAGTAGCGGCACGGTCTTCTCATCCCATCGGTTTACATAGTTCACGACGTTACATTGCGCTTGCACAGCCCCGTTTTCAGAATTATATATATTCAATATTATATATTGTATATGACGACCACGTGTACACAAGTATTTACCCAGTTGTTTGGTTGTATGAAATGTTGCCGTATTTCCCCATACACACGAAAAGATTGGCGTTGAACATTGTCAATATTGAAAATTGGTTCGTGTGTTTAAAAAGATGGCTCCAAAATTAATCATTTAATGCGAGACGTGTCGGGTAGACTATATAGGAGCATAAAGTCATTGAACGCACGCTCGAGTCATGACGTCAACTAAGTTGCATATTTCCCGTGGCGGGTGCGTTACTACTCAGACCTGAACGTGCTACAACATTTATCATTCAAAAGTTCAGCCTTCTTATGTTACTTAAGCCATACATGTACTGAACTCACCTCAAGTTGAGCCTGGTTCCTTGCACAAGCCACTACTTTAAGGCCGTTCCCCACTAAATTCCTGACGATGGCAGCCCCAATACCGACGGAGGCACCGGTCACTAGAGCTACTCGCCCTCTCCATCGATCCATTCTCGGATACTTGGTACCAGGCCTACTGAAACTCAGGTAGAACAACCGACTGGCAGACGAGAGTTGTGAAATGATAAACGTTAAGATACGGGTCTATTCATGTACCAAACAATCCAGACCTCGACGATCTGTGTTCAGCAGGACTACCCGGGCTCATGCGGATGGACCTGTATACCTCACGTTGTTAATCTACACACGCGCACATGATGAGATTTGTGGAATTTTAGCATAAAATGAAGAAATTAAGAAATATTTAATTGAATGTTAGTTTTTAAGTCATATTCACGATACCAATGTTTATAATTAATTCAAGTTATACATCAATAACAAAACACTCCCGTATGTCCGTGGATACCCTCTAAACTTTGCACAGGTCACACTGATGTTATATGACATTAGATAAAGAATATATATAACAGTATCAGTAACAGTATCCATCGTGTGGTTACTGTCAGTGATACAACGAGTCAGGACACTGGTAGTCTAGGGGCCAGGGCCAGAATAAGGGATTTCCGTAGTGCCCCGTGCAGGCCTGGTGTGATGGGTAAGAATGTCCTGGTGATTAGTGTCCCTTTTAATATCCCTTTCTATTGCAACCGAAGACGGGCACATGTCCCCAATGCGGAGAAAAGTGTCCTAGCTGGGTTAGTAGATAGGGGCTGGACACTCCTAGCCACCGGACATTCTTAGCCTCAACATCGGTGTAATTACTCCCTTCTTCAGGTAATTCCCTGCAAGTAACTATAATGACGGACGTGATAGATGATTTTTCATACGCCCGCCCAAAAGGCGGACGTATTATGAGAGGGCGGTTTAGTAGTAGTAAAAGGGCGAGTTCGGGTACATTCAGGAGCAGATAATTCTTGCTGGGGACCGAAATAGACCATTGCCCCGTGCTCATGCGCACAATACCGGATAAAATGGTGCTCAGGGTTCAAAGGTCATTTCTGGTCACTTGACGGCCCAGCAAGAGTTATCTGCCCCTGAATGTGACCGAATTTCTCCTTCAGTTACTTCAATGTTAATTTATTATCACGGGAGAAAATGCAACAAGAGTGATCTGCCCCTGAATATTACTTTATATGTCCTTCAGTTACCTCAATGTTGGTGGATATCTCCGGGGAAAATGCAGCAAGAATTATCCGCCCCTTGCATACTATTTCATATGTCCTTCAGTTACTTCTATGTTAATTGACATCTCCGGGAATGCACCTCATCAAATTTGGTCCCCGACAATATCACCAGCTATATGGCAAGCATAAATGGCAAGTGGGGAACCCTAATTTTCCCCACATGTCCTTTGCGGAGAACCGATGGGCCTACAGACATGGTGATTTTGACAAATGAGTCACCTGGGCAGAGGCTTTCGCCGTCGCGTAATGTGGGGTGAGGGCATACTGTTGCGCATGCGCAACTTGAAGTGGAATCCTGTACGGAGAACCAGCGGGGCAAGAGACATGGAGATTTCACCAAATGAGTTGCCTTGACCCAGGTTTCCTCCCTGGGGTAATGTGGGGTGAGGGTATAGGGTTGCACAAGCGAAACCCGAAGTGGCATCCTGTACGAAGAACCAGTGAAATTAGAGACATGGAAATTTCACATATTGAGTTGCTTGGGCCCAGGCTTCCGCCCGAGGGTAATGTGGGGTACAAGCATAGGTGTGCGCATGCGTAACCGGAAGTCGGACCCTGTACAGAGAACTAGTGGGGCTAGAGATATGGGGATTTCAGCAGATGTGTCGCTTGGACCCAGGCTACCTGGTAGAGTTACCCCTGCGTATGTGAAGATGAGGAGGAGGAGGAGGAGGAGGAGGAGCAGGAGGAGGAGCAGGAGGAAGGAGGAAGAGGAATGGGGTTGAGTGAGTGAGTGGGTGTCATGTAAGGTCGTTTGTAAACTATTTCCTGAGATTGTATCCGTCCCTTACGTCTTAACGTCATGATGTAGACAGATGAGACAACAAAACAAAAACAAGTCAATCATTTTATTATCCCCTACAGCACAGCACACCCACGCTTGGGGAGGTGCTATGGGTGTGTTAAAATAATAGTATGGCGTGTATAAAACGCATCGTCGTCTGCGCTTGTCCATTCAGAAGCCGCCCTTTGAGAAAGTTCGAACTTCAGTGATGGTCGCTGTCCATTACACGTATTCTCGGCTGCGCTTCTCCAATCAAAAGACGTCCTTTGAGAAAGTTCAATCTTCGACATTAGTCGCTTTTGGCCTAATCGAGGACGGGCAGTACAGGATACTGTACCGGCAACATGTCCTGGAACAGCTGCTTGCGCATTTTGATCGCATTTTGCAGGGCTTTGGTGGGTGGTAGCCCCATATCTTCTTCCAAGTGAAGCTTGGTCTTCATGATGGAACCGTGCTTTCATTTCAAGCGGTAGCAGTCTATATTATTCATAGATCGCCATGGCTGTTTTCCTGATGCAGAGGCGCTTTTGAATGTACGCCTGTTGTAAGTAATTCTTTCCGGCGTTCTTGATCGCTTCGGCATGAGTTTGAATAGCTTCATGCGCAATACGGTCACAGAAGGTAGGTTCTCCCTCAGTCTGTGGAAACTCGACAGTCTCACTATCAGCATCTCCTTCAGTGGGCTTCTCAGTGTCTTCAATCCCATTTATACTCTTCTGGTGTCGGATCATATCGTAGTGTCTGGAGAACGTGCGTTCGCACTCGCATGTTGACGGTTGAACATCGAGCATGTTTTTGGTATACGCTTGCTTTTATGGACAGTAACGCCCATCAACGCCTAGACTAAGGCTTCCAATCCCTGATGAAATAGCCTAGAAGCTCTGATGGGGTTAGATATCTCCTGGAATTTACATAAATTCATCGAAATGCGATGACGCCCGTCAACGCTCGTCGTTACGTCTTAATTCCCGTCTCAACGCCATAACGCCTTATCTTAACGCCCTAACTGAACGCCTTATCGCCCTAACTGAACCCCTTAACGCCCTAACGTAACGTTTTAACGCTGTGTCGATCATCCATGGACGGACATCATCATGTTGGGGTGGAGAAGATAATTTCCCGTCTCCCGCTGCGTCTCCATAAAGATTTGAAATGCCTCATGCAGGGTCAGTAAATTCTGGGCACGGGTAGTTGTTTTGGTATCCTCTTTGGGTACTATTTGTTTCTTATGCAGCAGAAGACATACCCGGGTCATCCATTGGATGTCATCTATGAGCGTGACAACGCCTGAGTGGTCCCACATTAAGCTGTATCAATAATATCATCGATTTGAACGTTGGCTTGACTTAACGCTTCGGCTAGAATATCCTCGTGGTTGGGTTCAGGCAACGTGGACCCTGTAGTGCTAATGGTGAAATGAGGAAGATGGTGTCGTGTGGGCTATCTATAAGTCAACTATGGACGCTTTTGATTTTGATGATGCGTTCAAACAGGTGTTTCATTTGAACCATCGCTCGGACATACGCCGCTGTCCAATTCATTCACGGGGTTTTCAACATCGACGCTGTTCTTTCGATTTCCATATGGACTGAAGCCTGTCGTAGTCTTGGTACCAATGCGTTATGGGCTATAAATACGGCTCCCTCTTTCGAATATCCTGTGTGGTGAAACTTGTTCTCTGTGGCATCCAACGTCTCGCCCACTTCGGCGTTCATGCTCTCTTCGAACAAATCCCTCCATAGCCTTGTGTTCACGATGTGTTTATTCTCTCGAACGGGTTTGGGTTGGTCATTCACGGTTGAGTGATGAGTAATCCTGAGCTGGTGGTATGAAGGGGGCCCGCTGTATGGGGGCGGGTTGGATAAGAGACCCGCTGGGTGGGCGCTGCCAGGTGTGGACACGGTGGATGGCATGGAGGTAGCATATTCTGAACCTGTGGTGACCCCTCGCTGGGTAACAAGTGGGTCGTCAACCGGCGATCTTCAGGGGTATGAGATTTTAAGTTCACAAGCAGGTAGCCGTACGGATGGATCGTCGCTGCTTGAAACGCCTGCATGAAATGGCCGATATTCTGAGGATAAATTCGACTACCAAACACAAGGATTTGCGCTCTGTCGATCGGATTGGAGAACAAGTATTGGCAGTTCAAGCCATTATCTCTGGACGCCTTCCCTTGGGGAAAGAGATTCTGGGTCAAATAGATGATGGAGAGATTCCGATGATGGGATTCTTCGTAAACAAGTCGTCGATGTGAATTGTCCTTGGCCGCACGCATCAACTCATCTAGGACTACCAAGTTGGTCTGCTCGGGGTGGAAGAAATACGCTTTGTCGATATCGTGAGGAACGACTGGGACGAAGCTCACATTCTGTAACCTTGTAGTTTCGTAGGCGGGTTGCCACTGGTTGTAGCACCAGACTATACGAGTTTAACTGAGGGGCCCTTCTTCTGAGAATTTGATCACCCAGGACCTTTTACCACATCTTGTGGGGCCACTGACCGTCATGGTATAGGGATGCTCTAGTCCACTTAGCGAGATTCGCTGATGCCTCTTGACTGGGTTTGCATTGGATATGTCTGAGCACATTGTCGCGACGAGAGAAGGTTCTCCGACAGAACGTACCCGGCCAGAGGGTGGTTACAGACCGAGGCTAATGGTTTACAAACGACCTTATTTGATCACTCACTCACTCAACCCCATTCCGCCTCCTTCTCTAGGCGACTCATTTGATGAAATCCCCATGTCTCTAGCCACCGAGGTTCTCCGTATAGGATTCCACTCCCGGTTGCGCAACCCTATGCGCGCACCCAACATTTACCTGGGGCGGAACTTCACATTACCCTCGGACGGAAGCCTGGGCCCAGGCAACATATCTGGTAAAATTCCCATGTCTCTAGCTCCGCTAGTTCTCCATAAAGGATTCCACTTCCGGTTGCGCATTCCTATACTCTCACCCCACATTACCCTAGGGAAGAAGCCTGGGTCTAGGCAACTCATTGGTGAAATTGCCAAGTTTCTAGCCCACTAGTACTTCGTACAGGAATCCACTTCCGGTTGCGCATACCGTATGCCCTAGCCCCAAATTACCCTTGCCCCGCAGGGGCGCAATTTATCCTGGCCCACTGCATTTCGATGAATTAGTGTCAATTCCATGGATTAGTTAGACAAATCAGAGCTTCTGAGCTTTTCACCAGGGCGTTGAAGCGTTAAGCTGGGCGTTGACGGGCGTTACTGTTCATAAAAGTAAGCGTATCCCAAAAACGTGCGCAGTCGCCGTTCAACCGTCAACATGGCTTATACTTGCTCTGAGTGCGAACGCACGTTCACCAGACGTTACGATATGATGCGACACCAGAAGAATATATATGAGATTGAAGACATCGGGGCACAAGATGCCGATGCGGATGCTGAGAATATGCCAACTGATTCTGAGAGTCCGCCGACTGATACCAAAACAGAGACTGTTGACAGTCTATCTCCTGATATAGAGAGCTTGATCTCAGACAGGCTACGTCCCAGGGAAGTGAGGAAAAGCCTACCTATTGGGGTGATTGATTAGTAGGGTTTAACGTCGTTTCCAACCTTGTTTCAGTCATATCACGACGGCTACCTATTGGGATCGTATTGTGGCAGCAGCTATTGATACTCACGCTGCAGCGATCGAGGACGCCGGACAGGATAACTTACAACAGGCGTACATCCAAATGCGCCCCAGCATCTGGAAAACAGCCATGGCGATCTGTGAACCGTATAGCTTGCTACGGCTGGAAATGAAAGGCGACCCACGCACAGGTGCATCATGAAAATACAAGCGTCTGGTCCGTCATTCATAATTCAGTCCGCGTCCATAATCCAAAGACCCATTCCATATAACAGTATTAGCAGCAAATTCAAAAAGACAATCATAGTATACATAACATAGGCTTGTTTCCTGCAAGAGAGAAGCGGTCAACAGTTTTCAATGATGCCGGCAAGACATCATGATGTTCCAAAAATATCAAATCCGTATCGCTGATCAGTATTCTTAATCCATCATATTCGTTGTAAAGTCGTCATCTAAAGAACGATGTATCTCAGTCACGCTTTGATTGTGACTGTTCATATGAGTACCATGAGGATCTTGAAGTACATGGGTTCATACGGCCCCTAACCCCGGGTTAAGCGGAATTAGACACAAGTTACGAAACGTAACGCCATAGATCTTGCACGCTACGCTCACAGCATGCGATATGTATCGCCAAATTTGAGAAACTTTGAGTGGAGGCGCTTGGTGGTGTAGCCCTGTTTTATAAGATTCAGCAACAATGTTTTGTGACGTTGATTAAAATCGTCACATTTAACACAGGGTCTAGCAAATGCTACTAGGAGTGACATTTATACGCCATATGCAGGTCCCACTGGAATATTACTGTCCAGAAAGGGATAGTTCACGATGTCGAAATTGTAATCATCTTTTTTGTCATACAGTCGACGCGAGAGAAGGCCCGCTTTATTTTTATAGAGATATAGGTCTAAATATGATGTGCCTGTAGGGTTATCTGTAGTTTCCTTCAAATCCAGTGAAGGTGGATATATATCCTTCACTGCGTCATTTATATAGCGATTATCCACAGCGAGAAGGTCGTCTATATAGCGTTTGGTGAATGAGAAGGAATGGGCTTTGAATGGATCGGTTTTTGAAAGCGCCTGCATATAGTCATATTCATAAGAGAACAGATATAGGTCAGCCAAACAGGGGTGCACAAATAGTACCCATTGGAATACCTATATGCTGCTGATATATTGTGTTGCCAAATTTCACATAGATATTATTAATGAGAAATTCAAGCAACTCTATAAACAAAGAAACATCCCATGAATGATATCTCTTGTATGTTGTAGAGCTAAAGAATGCTTTATGGCATCCGACATTAATATATCTACGATCAGTTTTCTTGAACACAGATACTATTAACGGACGGTCAATAAGGTCCTGATGAGGGATTGTAGTATAGAGAGTCGAGAAATGCCATGTGGATACATGTCTATACGGTATGTGACCTTTAGCATCAAGTTCTTCCGTAAGACATTTTGAGTTTTTCAATATCCACATACATTCAACGCCAGAGAAGATCAAGCGTCAGTTGGAAGAGGATATGGAATTGTTACCCACCGAGGCCCTGGAAAATGCGACCAGAATGCGCAAACAACTGAACTATCTGAAATGGCGGTTTCTGATTGGACAATAACAGCCGAGAATATACCTAACGGGCACGTTCTAAAATGGGGACTTTTGACTGAACAAGAGCACACTTAAATTGTAAACATACCCAACGCAGCTCCCCCGTGGGTATGATGTGATGATGTGATGGAAGCGATAATAAACTATACGAGATCTTGCGAACGTATTCTCTCAACTGTCTGCATCATGGCGTTAAAACATTATGAAACTAGGCATAGAAGACATTAGGGCGTTACGGCGTCACTGCGTTAAGACGGGCGCTCAGCAACGCCATAACCACCACTACCACCGCCACCATCACCACCACAACCCTCCACCACAAATATCCACCACCACTACACTCACCACCACCACCGCCATACATTACACACACACACCATCACACATCATCACACACCACCACACACCAAACACACCACCACCACCAAACACACCCACTCACCCACACACACAAGTAGCCAGACCGAACATGGCCCAGCGTAGAGCGATGACGTCATCGGGGACCACCAAGTCTCAACATGTTTTATGCCGTGGTGTTCAAGGATTGATATATACACCTTGTCGACGCGTTAGTATAATATAACAGCATTGTACAACCACTCACAAACGGTAAAAACTGTTATGCTAGGGCGTTACATCTTCACAAGTCAACGTAAATCCTAAATCCTCGCAGAGGGTTTACCTGGACATTTTTGGTGATTCCAAAGAGTTCTTGAGTCGATGCATCTATTATACAATCTCGGTATTCCTAGCCTGCGGTTTTCGCTCGGAGTGCCGATGTCGATTTCAGCGTGACATCAAAGTAGTTTGGCCAACAATGTAATTCAAACCGGTCACATCTTATACCTCGCAGCGAATTGACCTAATCGGCAAGCTTAGCGCGTTCACTGATTGGGTTGATTTAGAGGAAAGCCCTATATATATACAGGACTGGTATGGGTAACTAATCATACCAGTGTATCGATCCTAACAGATCGATCGACACACTGGCTCGCGAGGATGGGGCGTTAAGGCGTTAGCATAGGGCGTTAAGGCGTTAAGATAGAGGGTTAAACAGTTCGGATAGGCCGCAAAGGCCATAGG
This sequence comes from Hanleya hanleyi, assembly GCA_036873755.1. NCBI lineage: Eukaryota > Metazoa > Mollusca > Polyplacophora > Lepidopleurida > Hanleyidae > Hanleya > Hanleya hanleyi. The sequence goes on along the minus strand of JAVTVY010039111.1, from coordinate 116,552 downwards.
ACAAATATACTGGGTTTCTGCTGTCTCTACTACTAATCCTGCCCCTCTCAGCAGACCAAGATCCGCTGGGAACCGACATTAGCCCGTCTAGACCCGGTTAATAGGGGTTTTTCCTATTTTAGGGCTAAAGTCCGTGTTTACTTTCTTTTCCGCTGGGTTAGGTTTTACATGCACCCACCCATTACATGATCGGCCTCGGAGAGCGCTTCACATTGATACCCCTCACGATCCATTCGGACCGTCCATTTCAGCGCTCTTTCCCCGCAATTCCCTGCCTGCTCATGCGCACCATACCCTCATTTCCACTCCACACCCGTCCATTTGAATGCTCAACCACGAGAGCTTCACTTTGATATCTCCCACGACCCAGCCGGACCAATATGGGTCCACCTCGACCCCCCCAAACGTCCATTCCAATGCCCTTTCCCCACAATTCTCTGTCTGCGCATGCGCGCCATAGCCTCACTTCCATACTCATCCAGTTGGATGCTCCTCCCCGAGTGCTTCAGTTTGATACCTCAAACGGCCCAATCGGACCAATAGTGGTCCCCCTAGACCCAAAAATGTCCACCTCAGCGCTACTTGCCCAGTGCGCATGCGCACGGTAAATTTTGAGCAAAATTCAACCCATGGTCTCGAGACCCCTCTCATCGTATTCTACATCGCGAGGCAAAGAAAACAAGGAGCCACACCCCATACCGCAAATGGCCATGAGTGGGTTGCCCATTAGGTTTAACATTGAAGCCTTATTGAGTTTGTAGATAACTCCTGCTGGGCTCTCACGTGACCGGAAGTTACCCATAACCCGGAAAGGCCCTTTGACCCGGAAGTAACCTTTGACGAGAAGTGAAGTGGCCTGAAGTGACGTCATCCGTGATGACATAATTCTGGGCGCGCATTTTTGCGACTAAATTTCCACTCTTCCTGCTACTCTCGTATGCCCCCCCCCCCCCCCCCCGACTAATTCCGCAAAAACAAACTGGGCATTTCAAACTAAATCTACATATAATTCCAGCCTACCTGGCAGACGAAAATTATAATTAAACTTTAATTTCAACTTTAAATTGAAATTTCAAATTCAAATACCAAATCTCAAATTTCATAAAATATTAGAAGGAAATTTTAATTTCTCTTGAAATGAAAAGTGTATTAAGGATGATGTCCAGAAACTAATACGGTTCTCCAGACAAATTTGATATTGACCGCAAGCTGGGCAAGGATTGCATGCAATTCCGCTGAATAATGGCGTCAGTTCCTTTTCACAATACATTCCTTTGATAGTGAAATAAACGTCCTGAAACAAAAACTCCATGCCCTGATCAGACCTGCCCTGACCTGCTCTAACAGAACGTGGCTGGTCTATCTAAGTTACTTCACATTTCCAAAATATGAGCAGCCCATCTAACAAACTGCTTCCTTTGTTCGAATGTGAATTAGACAGTTACAACCAAGCGGAAATGAAGAAGTAGCATGCGCTATAATGTGGAATGTTGGGAGTCCAGTCTATCAATCGTTATTCATGGCAGTCGATCTACTTCAAAAACGACAGTGCAACTGGATAGTACAAATGGATCTCAGAAATCAGTTCGTGAGTTACAGTAACCAGACTCGTGAATGGGTATGCTGGTTTATACAGGACAGTACGAGATCGTCTCCCAGAGGCAAATGCTGTTCGGCTCTTTGGCTTTGATACATTTGTTGTTTATCGTCTAATTTCGACCAAAGATTATTGTTATCTTGATCGTGAAGCGCATAGATTAAAATTCTTCGGCAGTCCTACTCAAAGTCCCTATTCAGTGACGCAATTATTCTTCATGCGTCTTTCATCCCAAGAAACCGATCAGAAGTCTTTTGTAATCTCCACTGGTGTCCTTCTTGATGGCATCCGTCAGAGTCATGGCGTACGTTGCTCTGTACGCCGCTTTTATCTCCTCCAGATCCACCTGAGAATAAAATCGTAAATTCACAATGAAACTTTTGTCACGTGCAGAAAATAAATATTTTCACGACGCATATGGGATACAGACTAGAGTCATCAATCGTTATCTGCCAACGAAGCAATAATCGTCTAAGGAAAAACACATACGACGTTCGTTTTCTTGCGAAGATCGAATCTGTTGTTTAGGTAAAGAACGAACATGTTTTGTTTCTGGTCGTCGTGCGGGACGTTCTACATCATGCACATCACCAATACCCCCCCCCCCTCCCCCCACACACTGCTCCTATTTTTCAGAAGTAGTTAACTCCTTTGGCCAACAAGAAAGCTATAACCTCCATGAATTTTCTTTTATGCGGTGACCGTGTTAGACGTTAGACAACCGGTCAACTGGTGTTGGAAAACATTGATGATTAACGTCTGGAGTCTTCATCAAGTTGTATGTTTCCCGAATTAGAACCACCCCCCCCCCCTACCCCCACAAAAAAAAATGGAAAGAAAGAATTCCGCGTTACTGCATAATTGTTTCTGGGGCCTTCCATCTGGAACAGGATAGTTGTTTGTCTGAGCTGTTGTGTCGTTCCCTTCTGCTTTCCAAGCAATATCTTTGTGTTAACCATCGATTCCATAGCTTCCACCTGCTGTACGTACATGCTGTTGGCGTCATGAGAGAAAATGTCATGCCACTTATGGAGTCAAACGGGAAAATGAGAGTTGATTTGCTTGCTTTGTATTGACGATTGGTACGGAATGAATGTTTTAGTTCATAGAAGGTCACCTACCTCACTCCGAGTCACGATTATCCTTATCAAGTCTTTATCCTTTGTTCCAACACCGGCCATGCTAGAATTAAGACGCTCGGCGAAATACTCCCCAGTATTACGGGCGGCCTTGACTGTAAATCAGCGAGAAAATAAATATTATGGAAAGTGGTTCATGCAGCGGTATAACTCCATAGGCAGACACTTAGCCAAGTTGGCATGGCTTCGTTCGTTCCTACACTTAGCCATGATGCCTCTCAATGAACTTACATGTACACTCCGGGATCACATGGCTCCATGGGTCGTTCGGCTTTATCCGGCAATAAAACAGCCCCGCCCCACTGCTTTTATCGAGATCGGCAAAGAGTTTCATTGGCGTGAAGAGCTGATCCGTCTGCAATCAGTCTTCAAACATCAACGGCCGTTTGAAATTCTCTTCCATTATATTCGTACGTGTCACGTGATCAGCAATGTATCGTGTGGATCACGTGACCCATACGAAGATCATGGCGGTAAAGACAAGGAATTCAACCGAACGTTGATGTTTGAAGACTGATTGCAGACGGATGAGCTCTTCACGGCAACCAAACTCTTGGCCGAACTCGATAAATTCAATAGACAGAGAGTTGGGAGGGGTTGTTTTATTGCCGGATAGCGCCGAACGACTCCGGGAGTGTACACGTAAGTTCATTGAGAGACATCATGGCTAAGTGTAGGTATGAACGAAGCTATGTCAACTTGGCTAGCCGATACTACACTCAACTCTGAATACCAGACATAACTGCTAGCAAAGCCAATATCAGGCTAGACCATGATGTTAACGCTAAATAACGTGTGATTCGAATATACGAGCACATCTCTCGAATGCTGTTTGTCAAACGTCCAGAGGGGCCCAAATTTAATATCATTATTCAGGGGAAGTCACTCTCACAAAGCCAACACAAATGAAAGTTATCTACCTTCCACTGTCTGGAAATACGACTGTGGTCCCAACATGTTTTACTGATCCGGACATGGCCTCACCTGGCTATTAAGATAATCACCTGCTAAAACAGGCCTGCTAATACCACGGGTTTTTAGTTTCTAATGTACCAATCCCATCTATTAGATATTCTGAAGCATTTCATCACTTTAAATTCACGATCGTAGGCTCAATCTAGATCTTACTCAAGGTATACAAGATTGGAAATTCTCTGTCTTTCTAATGGTGACAGACCAACTACCGGACAGACACAGTACAGGAAAAATAATTCACCCTCTCTATAATCGCGGCCAAGGATTTCCCATTGCTGAACCTGGATTATCTGTGGGGTAAGTCTTACCAAGTTCCAAATAACCTTCTTTTATATCTCCGCTGGTCTCTTTCTCAATGGCGACGTCTATGTCGTGGCCTGCTATCTTTTTATATGCTTCGAATGTGGCTTTAAGCTGGGGGAAACTCCGGTGAGCCAGAATGTCTGTGAACACACTCTCATCTGTCCCCATTCGATTCTCGCCCGCCTGGGAAAGAAAATAAACCAAAACCGTAACTTAAATTGCCCAGGCACCACACCGAAGATCTGGCTATTTCCGAAACGAAATGAAAAGTACATATGGCTGATATTGAATGACTTTCTAGTTGATCCCTGAAGTTGATCCACATTTTTCGATTTTATTGTTTGTTTGTCTTTTTTGTAACATTTGTCACATTTATTTTCCCTCCAAGCTTCTTTCGGCGCAATTAACGAGGTTCTAGCATAATCATTTTTTTGCGTCAATTCGAGGTTCCATTGTAAGCAAGTCTTGCGACGGTCTTTGTATTACTTCGAGATTCTATCATAAGCAATTGTTTGCGGCAATTCGAGGTTCTATCATAAGCAAAACTCCTTGCGCCAATTCGAGGTTTTATCATAAGCAACACTGCGTCATTTTTTGAGAAATATCTCCTCAGAAATGTTCTCTTAGTAATCTTCTCCAGGTAATGCAACTGACAAAAGCCGGGGAGAAGCACAGGGGCTCGTAACCACTGCTAACTGATTCAAATATATCAGGTTGTGGGGGTCGCAGGAGTAAGAAACGGCAGCAAGGAGCCCCTCTGAGGAGTAGTGGACCTAATTATCAGTAGTTATCATCTCTACAATTTTGTGAACATTGTGCCTTCAAGGAAATGGAACGGCCATAATCGAGAGCGGTCATAACACCAAATTACAAGCGTCTAGTCCGTCATTCATAATCCAGCCGTCGTCCATTAGAGAATATCCGCGTCCATAATCCAAAGATCTATTCCATATTCCATATAACAGTATTAGCACCAAATTCAAAAGACAATCATAGTATACATAAACATAGGCTTGTTTCCTGCAAGAGAGAAGCGGTCAACAGTTTTCAATGAAGCCGGCAAGACATCATGATGTTCCAAAAATATCAAATCCGTATCGCTGATCAGTATTCTTAATCCATAATATTCGTTGTAAAGTCGTCATCTAAGAATGATGTATCTCAGTCACGCTTTGATTGTGACTGTTCATATGAGTACCATGAGGATCTTGAAGTACATGGGTTCATACGGCCCCTAGCCCGGGGTTAAGCGGAATTAGACACAAGTTACGAAACGTAGCGCCATAGATCTTGCACGCTACGTTCGTATTTTGCTATCAACATGCGATATGTATCGCCAAATTTGAGAAACTTTGAGTGGAGGCGCTTGGTGGAATAGCCCTGTTTTATAAGTTTCTGCAACAATGTTTTTGTGACGTTGATTCAAATCATCACATTTAACACAGGATCTAGCAAATGCTACTAAGCGAGATATGTATACGCCATATGCAGGTCCCACTGGAATATTACTATCCAGAAATGGATAGTTTACGATGTCGAAATTGTAATCATCTCTTTTGTCATAAAGTCGACGAGAGAGAATTCCCGCTTCATTTTTATAGAGATAGAGATCTAAATAAGATGTGCCTGTAGGGCTATCTGTAGTTTCCTTCAAATCCAGTGAAGGTGGATATATATCCTTCACTGCGTCATTTATATAGCGATTATCCACAGCAAGAAGATCGTCTATATGGCGTTTGGTGAATGAGAAGGAACGGGCTTTGAATGGATCGGTTTTTGAAAGCGCCTGCATATAGTCATATTCATAAGAGAACAGATACAGGTCAGCCAACAGGGGTGCACAATTAGTATCCATTGGAATACCTATATGCTGCTGATATATTGTGTTGCCAAATTTCACATAGATATTGTGACCAAAAGAACAACATTTTGGTGATGAAATTATAGAATTCTATATTAAGCATGACTATATTTCTCATCATAAGTGGTCTGGATTATCCCATCTCCTGATAGTCTTAATATAGATAATAAAATAAAACATAAATTTACTTCGTAGATTCTTCTGGCGTCGGCATCAGCTCTAGGTACATCGGCTTTCTTCGTGTCCTCACGTGACGATGTGCACAGTGTCAGTAATAACTTACAGAAGCCTCCACTCGTATCTCCTCGGATATCGTCCTCCAACTCTTTGGTGTATTCTATGCCGAAATTTGAGAAGAAAACAACATACAATTTAGACTTTCGCAATAATATACTGTGCATACGTTTTTAAAAATCTCCATGGTGTATAAATGAATATTCAAAGAATGACGAATTCCAATACTTATCACTGATACAAGACCACGGCATGCAGGAACACCGTTTCCTACTGGTATCATTCAATGAAAACTGCTGACCTCTTCTCTATTACGAGCAATTATAAAGTGTCATTTCCTATCTAGGAACACTTGCGTGAGATTTGGCTCAAGTAAGAATGGAAAATTTATCCCACTCAACTCTTCCCTCATTCTTTGCGTGACATAAATCATCCACTTTGAGTGATTCATTAACTGAAGCTTGATTGACTTTTCAACAAAAGATGTCTCAACGTGCTTACCTTCTAAACTTTTCACTTGGTATGAAATCTATTGAGTTCGAAAGTGAATAGCCAGAAATGGATTCAATTTACGCCCACACAACACCACCTCTCCCCATAGCCTTATAAGACGTCAAGTTGTTGTTGTTGTTCAAGGCTTAAACAACATCCACAACAACTTGACGTCTTATAAGGCTACTCTCCCCATAATGTATCCTCTATCACACAAAATTAGGATTTTTAATGATTTATTGATATGGGGTAGCAGTGACCTTGATCAAAATTTTGGTATGTGGCACGTCTCCCCCTAAAGTGCCTCTACCAACACACCAAATTGCCATTATAAATTATTTTCTAATTCTGGGATAACAGTGACCTTGACCATGGTCTAAATTCTACTGACAAAAAATTGCTGCTTTTTAATGATTTCCTGATTTTGTGGTCACAGCGACCTTTGACCTTTACTCCAATTTTGGATCGCGACACATCTCCCCCCGCCTCCCCCCCCCCCCAAATGAAAAAAACAAACTGAACAAAATAGATGTTTTCAATTATGGGTCTCCACCTATAGGGTAACTATTCAACAAAAAAATGGAACTGTAGATAGAAAACTGTCCCAGATTTAGACTGGACACGAGGGCACGGACACACGGAAGGAAACCGCCATCACTTAATATATCTGTTAAACATCAGCTAGGCAACAATTAAAGCTGTTGATTATTGTTATCTTTGAGTACAACCGCTTCCGACTCAATGTCGTATATGATGACAAAACTAAAATCCTTACTATCACTCACCTTCTTTATATGCCTTCTTGATTGCTATAATTTCAGGATTTGTTCGAGTACCCAATATTTCAACCAGCGTTTTCTCTTTCGTTCCCAGGCCCTGTATATAATGGAGATTACGATACTACAATGATTGGTTAGCTAAAACAGAACACGTATGTTTGAGTATACACGTGTACTTTCTGATATTCTCTCGCAAACTGGCTCTCGTTCATCAAACAAAATACCATAATTGACAGAATGACAAAATATTATCCAATAGTAATGTGTAATATTATAATTATTATTTGCAGGCCTATAAGTGTGTGCAAGTCCATCAGGACTCATTACGTGCATGCCAACACCTACCTTAATAGCTCTGTTCAGTTCCTGTGCATCATACACTGCGGAGGATAAAAACGTCAATAGGACTGCTCTTTCGAAGTCACCACTAAGATCCTTTTTCAGATCAGCCTCCAAATCCTAAAAATCAGAATAATCAGAAATCAGTGTAGTTACAATACAAAGAAACAAAACCTCATTCATGATCGGACTACTTTTCCGTCGATTAAAGTCAATGACAAAGGAGGATAATTGGTGTAAATCAGCTACAATGTGGCTGATAGAGAGCGTTTTCTCAGATCTGGTTTCTGTTGTGCTCTCAATATCGAAGCAAACATTGGCATCACGTTGAAATTACCATAATTTCTGTAAATGACATCGTGGAGTGTATTCATTCCGGTTGTTGATATCAACAATTTATATCACAGAAGCTCGATTCAGACTGTTTGAATTGGTGGAAATACAGAATGTGTCTGAATAAACACACGTCTTCTAATATAGTGACGTGAGCCTGCCATCTAACTTCTCGTCGAGAAGATAATAGACGGCCGTCACTATCCCTCCAGACGTTATGTACACGTAACTCTTTCTAAACTTATAGCGGAAGTAACTCTTTCTCTTCCATTCATTTATTTCCAGATATATTCATCATACATTCTACCAATTTCCACCAATTCAAACATGCTGAATCGAGTCCTTGTTTTACGATCTCCGGCATTGACTGATAAGAAATCATGTATAGAGACCGGTCACCTGTGCTTTGATTGACTGACCAAATGTGTGTCGTCTGATGTCCGAACAAAAACAGCTGTATAGCGTGGTCTCGATGAGACCTCTCAAAGTCTTTGTGATCTTCAAAGTGGCGACCTAAGACAATAATGTCATCTATCAACATCTTATTCTTTAATAATTCTCTCGGTGATTAATTTAGCATGGATGACAGCTTTTAAATAAAAAATACCATCATATCCTCATCGTCAATTATGATTAACGGGCACAAAAGGAAACATATATTTCATACCTTGCCAGCAAGTTTTTGATATGCTGCCTTCATTTCCTGTCGTTGTTTGTTAGTGTGGCACGTTATCAGACATATGATAGCCGACTCATCTGTGCCTGTTTAAAATGTACAAAAACTTCCTCAATAAATAGACAATTATGGCGAATTGTACAAATGAACACATTGTCTGTTATGTATTTAATCTACTTATGCCTCTCTTTTTTCCTGGTACATTAATATGGAAATATGTCTTCCTCATAATTTACGTTATAAGAGGAAGTAAACCCTTTTCTATTCTATGTCCATGTCAAATGGTAATCTTAGTTGGGGATCAAATGGGTTATTCCTATACACGAAGACAGATTGAACGATTTTACTGGTAAAACAGCAACCGATGTATCTGACAGTTTGCAGTTGCATATCACCGTTCCTCTATTACAGAAATGGCGACGAGGAAGGAGGTATATTTCGTCTACCTACCCCATCCTTTTATAGCCTTATCTAGCTGTGTTGCAGACTTTTCCGCACTGAAGCCAGTGGCTGTCTTGACTGTACCCTATAGAAATACAAAGTAATACATCATTCATTTGCAGTGTACGGTAGTCAGTGATAAGAATTGTTAGAATTCAATATCGTTCGATAAAACGAATACCACGGTACGCGTTGCCGTTGCCTCGCTAGAGAGAGAGAGGCTCGGCAACACTGTGGCAATATTTGTTATGTATGGATTATGAGGGGATGATGTAAAAAGTATCAGTTGCCACGGACTAAAAGCGTCGTAAACTGTACGGAAATCGATTTGTTCATTATTATCGTAAACACACTCCAATCCCCGAGGAAAGGCTTTCACTATTATCATGAATATGTACCCGAGTTGCAGAATTCAATACATCATGTACCATATAACCTTAATTCGATAGATCAGCACAGACAAATGACAAAGAGATAGAGAGACACATACCACAAACACTACCCCGAATAACTGGGCGAGACGAAGAACACAGACTGTCGAGACGAAGAACACAGACTGTGTAGACGAAGAACACAGACTGTGTAGACGAAGAACACAGACTGTGTAGACGAAGAACACAGACTGTGTAGACGAAGAACACAGACTGTGTAGACGAAGAACACAGACTGTGTAGACGAAGAACACAGACTGTGTAGACGAAGAACACAGACTGTAGACTGTGTAGACGAAGAACACAGACTGTGTAGACGAAGAACACACTGTGTAGACGAAGAACACAGACTGTGAAGAACACAGACTGTGTAGACGAAGAACACAGACTGTCGAGACGAAGAACACAGACTGTGTAGACGAAGAACACAGACTGTGTAGACGAAGAACACAGACTGTGTAGACGAAGAACACAGACTGTGTAGACGAAGAACACAGACTGTGTAGACGAAGAACACAGACTGTGTAGACGAAGAACACAGACTGTGTAGACGAAGAACACAGACTGTCGAGACGGACGAGAATATGATAGAGGTTTTGATCTTCCATTGTCGCTCCTCCAGAGGCACGCATCCATGATGTCCTCTGGCTGGTTTACCAGCACCGAGTCTTCATTTGGTACATCATTTATGAATATACGTCACGCCGCTCGAACCACGTGATCATCAATCCGGCCAATCAATCGCAAAGGCCGCTATCTTACGATACAATACAATTATGGGATAACCCGCAGTCACACAGAGCGATTGCATATTCGCGCCAAATAAAGAATTAAAATTTTAGTCACATGCGACAGACAGCCTAAATGGAAAATGGTGGGTGGCCACCGCGATATAAATGGGACCTAGAGACATAAGCCTCATTTTTTGCAATGGCTAGACCCGGAAAGTGTAGGCAAGGGAACGCCGTTGTGCTCGGGACGGCGTGATCTACCTGCGTGATTGTAATGAACATAATTCAGTATATTGCAACGTATTGAACATGTTTCAACATAACCAGTGTCATATCCAATTCGACTTATCCTATCATATCCAAGTGATGGACAATGCTCTCCCAATATAGAGAATATGGGGTAGGTAATGGCAAAAAAAGCTGTCAAGAATTTAGAAACAGCTTGGAGAACGGCGACCATATTTTCATTCGCAACATGAGTATGCCTATCACTTAAACCCTGGTCAGATTCCTGGTCTTCCAACCAACCAACAAAGTGGTGAAATTCGAGTCAATCCTGGTATTAACTATATGGAGGGTTTAGCTTTTATTTACTACTTGTATGGGAAGAAGTATGCGATTATGTATGTAATGTTATGTCAATGTAAATTTAAACGTAATTGTTGTTTATACATATGTGGCAATAAAAATGAACAAAATGTGAAGGGTCATCTGCACCGCTGATGATAGGAATACATATATAACTGAGTCATTCACACTGAGAGAATTTGTTCTAACGAATTAAGGTAAGGATACAAAGGGTTATTTATAAAATTCCACATGCAGTAGATAGTCGTCGTCCTAAGTGTGTCTTCCTACGTCATGAATACCGGTATATATATGATACACCATGCAGTAAGCGGAGAACCTGGTGTGGTATACATACATGTAGTATGCTCAAGCTATCCGATCAAACGTCAGCTATCACATAGTACATAACCACCGTGCAAATTATGAGTCTGAAAAATGATCGGGATAGCTAAATATAAGCAGTGGGGGTGGATTTATTGGTGGACAATTAAAATTGGTTTTCTGTGAATGTCTTTGAATTTTCGTGTAATGCTGGTTAGCTTTTCACACAAACAGTCAAACGAAAAAAACAAAACAAAAAAAAACAACAACAAAACTTTGGAATACAAGCCGATCGCATATATTCTTTCCAGCCAGCCCATTATCATACTAGGGGTGAGTACATACATTACTTCATAGAATAACTGGGTGACCGGGTGCTGTACTGGCTGGGCTGATCAGTGTCCAGAATAATAGGAACTGTGAACACTCTCGTGTTCTGGCACATGTAGGCACCGTCGTGATATGACTGAAACAATGTTGAAAACGACGTTAAATCCTACTCACTCACTCACTCACTCATAGAATAACTGGCTAAATTTAGTCCTCATCTGCCATGGAGGTCATATTGTGTATATCTGTTCGCATAGCGGGCAATTCAGCCTTGGACCCATAATCATTTTAGCTTCATGTGTGTAGTGGTTGAACACCAGCTCGGATTTCGTTAAGGGATTTACAATATTTGCATTATCGACTAGACAAACAACATATACAATACAGACCGTACAGTCAAACTACATTCTCGATTTTTAGGACGCGCTCAAAAATTGAGCCGACGTTCTCCCCCGACGTTGTAACGAGAGAGAGAGAGAGCACAGGTCAGAGTGACTGTGACCATGGCAACATGCAGTTACGAGGGTGTTGTGAAACCATAGGGACCCTGTACCGGCATCTTGCATACATGTATCGGCCTTGATTCATGCCAATCGACACAAGTTATTTGTTCTAGGATACAAGTACTATAGCCTAGGCGGTGACATAGATTTAGTAGATCACTATACATGTATAACGCCAGCTTCAGCATGCTTGAATGAACAGGAATGCTGAAATGAAGACAATTAAAGTAATTGATTATGAACACAAGACCGGACGTCATACAATATCTTCATCATTGCGCGGCCCACAAGTGTTATAAGAATATCCATGACAGCATGCTGATGTATAACGGCTTGCACGAAAATATCGAGAATAGCTTAGACTTACCGGCATTCTGTGTTTTCTGTTAGCGAGAACTGAATATGTCTGAATGAGAATGCGGATGTATGCCTACGTCACAACTGAGAGTTGAGACTAAAAAGCGGCTGTATTTAGCCATACTCCAGCGCAAGTGTAGCCCTGCATTCGGAACAATCGTGGGCTCTCTCACAGTCCCTGAAATCAAAGTTTGGATTTTACGCAGTAACAATTATATAGAGGTCGTGCAATAGGAAATTGTCTCTTATTGGGTGTATTTGTTTGAATACAGTAAAGTTATGTATCAAAATGAGCCTTGTCCCCTGGAGAATTCCCCTATAAAACGTTTGGTATGCAAGTGTCTACATAAATAAAATCCACACAAACAATTGTTTCGATGACTGCCGGCAGAATCCCACAACGAAAACATACACACAAGATTGAAAAGTATTTTAAACAATTCTATATTGTCTCTGCTACAACAAAGACTTTGTTAGAAAAGCAAATTGCATTGAAAAATATTATTTAAAGATTTTTTATTATTTACTATGTCAACGTAAATGTAAGAGGCATTGGCAATTCGTGCCAGCCAATATAAAGCACAGTCAAATGCTGGATAGAGTTGAGTTGGATATAGTGCGAGTCCGGTACACCCCTGTCACTCAGCCGTATTGATTTGAAAAGCTCATATCAGGTATATGTACATGCACAGGCCCGCAAAACAAGAGTTTTGGGGTGTGTGGGCGGTGGTATTAGGGTGAAGTGTCGAAATATGGGGTCTCTATATATAACCCCATGCTTTATATAAATCAACATCCCGCAAAACAAGAGTTTTGGGGGGTGTGGGCGGTGGTATTAGGGTGAAGTGTCGAAATATGGGGTCTCTATATATAACCCCATGCTTTATATAAATCAACATCCCGCAAAAACAAGAGTTTTGGGGTGTGTGGGCGGTGGTATTAGGGTGAAGTGTCGAAATATGGGGTCTCTATATATAACCCCATGCTTTATATAAGATGTTGATTTATATAAAGCATGGGGTTATATATAGAGACCCTATATTTCGACACGTCACCGTCATACCACCGTCCACACCCCCTAAAACTCTTGTTTTGCGGGCCTGTGTGTACATGTAAATCAGGTTGGACAGTGGGTGAAAATGCTCGGGATACATTCCAATCACAATAATCTCAGATGTAATATCAAGGAACATTGTATCTGACATCAACGCTATACAGAACCGGTGCAAATTTCAAACTACATCTGTTAGCCAATCAGGTGAATGGTTGGAGAACTCTATACTATTGAAAGAGTCGGCCTGAAATGTTCGTCTGTCAAAGATAGTGCCGGTTAACATCCTTGCATGTCGTGTAGAGTCACCAAACTTGGTACACGTATACTACGAAACAATACTTAAATGATCTCAAAGATAAGCGTCAGATTCGACATTCAGTAGCTAACCATCATCCAAATTGTGTTCCGTATGGCCTGAGTATATAAATACGACTGACCATATGGAACCATTGGATAGTGTACATGTATAGAGACTGTGCGTAGTATATACATGTACATACTAGCTAAATACTAAGCATCAGATCCAACATTCACTAGCTGGCCAATGTCCATAAATAATTCATGTGTCCATCTTTATGAATATCGTGTTTTTCTATTAATACATCGCATAGCGGTACAGAGCACAATGTAAGGTATAGCTAGCCTAATTAGAAAAAGCTCTTGATGTATATTTGGGCTACGTTACCAGCTGCTGACGAAACCCATTCGTGTGCCAATTATCTTCATTTTTTTTGAAAGATTAAAGACTAGAGACTTATCCCATTTGACTGACTTTGCCCTATTTTTCAAGGTCATATACTGTTTATTATGATATAACTATAGAAATATCGCTAAGCTTTCCAATTTATTATATGTATACATCTGGGGATGGTCCAGACGTGTGCTGAACATGACTGACCTTGACCTAATTTATCAAGGTCAGGTTCTATTTAGTGCAATATTTCATGAAGGATCAATTCGTCCAAACTTATACCACATATTGCTGGACCTGAAATCCATTGAATATCACTGACCTTGACCTATGTCAAGCTCAAATCTCTATGTTAAGTCTAAGATCTCCGATTTCATGTTGTGCAATTAAGTTAGAATAGACCAAGAAATTGTTGAAGATGACTGACTTTGATCTATATTTCCAAGATCAATTTACTTGATTTGATTATGAGCTATATAGAAGGGTATAATTAGCGCTAAGAATTTGGTCATGCTCTACAAGAAACTCAGCGGAAATATTTTCTCATCAATTAGGGCCTCGGGAAAACCTGACCTGGCCTCTATCTGTTTGGCCTTATAGCGCCATGGAACAGCAGCCTGCGATCAGCGACGATCAGCGAGAGAAATTATTCCATGACAATAGAGTATAGAACGACAATGAAACTATCATTTCGCTTACTTTTGAAATAAAAATTGCCTAAGACATTACTCTCACGGCATATTCCATTACGATCTTCAAGGGAATGAATAAGAAAACACGTTTACTTTCCTTGATCGATAATGTTAACAACGCAACAACTCTAACACAAATGTATGAAATAATTTTAATGCATCTTTCACTTGGTTTAGTTTGTTTCATTCCTTAGTAGCATAGGAGCCGCAAATACCTTAGAATTGTGGTAAGGGCTATGTGGGTTGACCTTCGACCTTGGACTTTGCTGGGTGATGGGTTGTCCTATGACATATGAGTGTATGTATTGCAGGAGTGTTTTACATACTACTCGCGTATACAGGAAGTGACCATTTGTGCGGAGAAGGAGTTTGGTTTAATTTCACACTCAAGGTTGTTTCACTCATATGGTGACAGCCAGTTTTAGAGATGCTTGGCCCGTTGGCAAGTAATTGGCAAACTTTCACACATGACCCAGCGGGGCTCGAACCCGTACCGATTCAGCGATGTGAGGCTAGCGATCATCAGCGAAGCGCCTAAGACCACTCGGCCACCGAGGGCTCCTATTCCCATTTGATGAGGGGTGTGGAAAGGGATGTGGGGAGCTACTTTGTGGGATAGTTCCGTTCATGTGACTTCGGGACAGGTATGAACATTTTCTTGGCATGTACCGGAAGTGACGTAATGGCACAGAGCATGAGTATGTCTGTGGATGTCTGCGTCTGGGCAGTACACTTTCACCACACTATCTCCAATACAGATCTTCAATAGGGTGACGAAATCGCGCGCATGCGCACACGGGAGTAATACAGAAATGGGATGTGGAATGAACTGTGTGGTAGGTGTGGTCTGACGCTCTTACCAGCTGGGGGTAGGAATTGTGGATCATCTTTGACCTTTAACCGGTGATCGGCGGGCATGCGCATTCGGTAGGCAGAACCGTTGTGGCAGTTTTGTTAAGATGTTTACCATAGTTGGCGTGTTTGATGTCATATCTCCAACACTTGAGCTTCTCTAGCTACTGCGCAATGGTGCCGATGACGTCACCAGTCAATGTGATACGACAGCTATATTACTCGAGTATGACTGTACAAAGCGACAGCTTCCATATGACACTCAGTATTTACCCAGTTCATATGGTGATCTACGGAACAGCTTCAATGTTGCAAGCCCGGACATGAGTTGAACAGAGGTAACAGTCAAAGGAGTTGGCCAGAGGTAGCACTCAAAAGAAACACGTTTAAAGAATCGTTAAGATCAAATGCGTCAAAGGCTGACTTATGCGCCACTCGTCGTGTTTAAAACCCCAAACCAGGGCCCAACCAGACGTTCTTCATCAAAAACGCCAAAGATTTCTTGTCATCGATGTTGCTGGGGCGGAAGATGCAGCTGTATGCTGCCGAAAGAGCTTTCGAGAGATCACCAGCGAAACGCCTTGAACCACTCGGCCGCCGAGTGTCCCCATTACAATTTGATGAGGGTTGTGGAAAAGGGTGTGGGGAGCTGCTTTGTGAGATAGTTTCGCTCACGTCAATTCGGGACAGGTCTGAACATTTTCTTGGGATGTGCCGGAAGGGACGTAATGGCACAGGGCATGGTTATGTGTGGACAGCTGTGTCTGGGCAATACACTTTCGGCACACTGTCACCAATATAGATATTCAATAGGGTGACGCAAGCGCACACGGAGGTAATACAGAAAGGGCAGTTCAGGTATGATACCGGAGATTTTGAATGAGTGGTGTGAGCTCTGTGGTCTGACGCTCTCATTGGCAGGGGGTGGGAATTGTGGATCACCTTTCACCGGAGATCAGCGGGCATGCGCATTCGGTAGGCAGAACAGTTGTGGTAGTATTGTTCAGATGTTTACCATACTTGGCGTGTTTGATGTCATATCTCCATCACTTGAGCTTCTCCAGCTACTGCGCAAGCGCGCCGCTGACGTCCCCAGTCAATGTGATACGACGGCTATATTACTCTAGTATGACTGAACAAAGCGCGAGCTTCCATATGGCACCAAGTCAGCCAATTATATATCAAGAGATACAACCGTACACGTCTATGGGCCAGACAAGATGAGAAGAGCTTTCGTATACGATGACGGTAATCGGCCTGGCGGTGTTCAGAAAGATGTCCTGGGTAATGAAATTCGTAGAGGAACGCTCTGTATTATCTGGTGCCACAGTCCCATTGCATCCCGCCTACGAGGACAGACGGCAAACAATATGAGCTTCGTCCGGGGCTTTCCTCGCGATTTCGATCAACTTTGTTTGCCACAGTAGAGGGCGTAAGAGTAGAGAGGTCAGATTTGTTGTTGGCCAGACTGGCCACCGTCGTCTAACAAGGTTGACCGATTGTCCACAACGAAGCCAGTGTGAGATTCTGCGACCAACGTACTCACTGCAGGTGGCCCAGAATCAACATCCGTCAGCTTCAGTAGACCAGTCTCCTATCCAACGCATACCATCAGCCACCATACAGTGGGTTCCATTCATATAGCTAGCCCCGAAATGTTCTAATATCAAAACGTGACCGTTCATCCCAAGCTCTTTCAAAGCGGACCTGGTGCGGGCCGTATACACTCCAACACTATCACACACACCCGAGCCCAACACGGGCGCTGTGGGCACAATACTATGGTGTGATCTGTTCAAAGAAAGCATGAAGGGCGAGGTCGGCGATACGTTGGAAGTCACAGAAGAAATTACAAGCGTCTTGTCCGTCATTCATAATTCAGCCGTTGTCCATTAGAGAATATCCGCGTCCATAATCCAAAGACCTATTCCATATTCCATATAACAGTATTAGCACCAAATTCAAAAAGACAATCATAGTATACATAAACATAGGCTTGTTTTCAATACTTGGATGGGTGACCGGGTGCTGTACTGACTGGGCTGATCAGTGTCCAGAATAATAGGAACTGTGGACACTCTCGTGTTCTGGCACATGTAGGCACCGTCGTGATATGACTGAAACAATGTTGAAAACGACGTTAAATCCTACTCACTCACTCACTCACTTGTTTCCTGCAAGAGAGAAGCGGTCAACAGTTTTCAATGATGCCGGCAAGACATCATGATGTTCCAAAAATATCAAATCCGTATCGCTGATCAGTATTCTTAATCCATAATATTCGTTGTAAAGTCGTCATCTAAAGAATGATGTATCTCAGTCACGCTTTGGTTGTGACTGTTCATATGAGTACCATGAGGATCTTGAAGTACATGGGTTCATACGGCCCCTAGCCCAGGTTAAGCGGAATTGGACACAAGTTACGAAACGTAGCGCCATAGATCTTGCACGCTACGTTCGTATTTGCTATCAGCATGCGATATGTATCGCCAAATTTGAGAAACTTTGAGTGGAGGCGCTTGGTGGAATAGCCCTGTTTTATAAGTGTCTGCAACAATGTTTTGTGACGTTGATTAAAATCATCACATTTAACACAGGATCTAGCAAATGCTACTAAGCGAGATATGTATACGCCATATGCAGGTCCCACTGGAATATTACTATCCAGAAAGGGATCGTTTACGATGTCGAAATTGTAATCATCTCTTTTGTCATAAAGTCGACGAGAGAGAATGCCCACTTCATTTTTATAGAGATATAGATCTAAATATGATGTGCCTGTAGGGCTATCTGTAGTTTCCTTCAAATCCAGTGAAGGTGGATATATATCCTTCACTGCGTCATTTATATAGCGATTATCCACAGCGAGAAGATCGTCTATAAAGCGTTTGATGAATGAGAAGGAACGGGCTTTGAATGGAAAGTATCATCAAAGGGGGTATTCGATAGAGGGAGCTGTAATTTTAGTCCATAACCCATTGACACTCAGTATTTACCCGGTTCATATGACGATCTATCGAACAGCTCGGATATGAGTTGAACAGAGGTAACAGCCAAAATAGTTGCCCAGAGATAACACTCAAATAAAACACGTTTTAACGAATCAAAGGCGTCAAAGGCTGACATTTGCGCCACTCAACGTGTCATAAAAGCCCACACCTGGGCCTAACCGGACGTTCATCTTCAAGAACATCGAATATATCTTGACACCGATATTGCTGCGGCGGAAGATGCAGCTGTACGCCGGCGAAAGGGCATTCGAGAGATAGGGAATTAAATGTAACGTTGCGTTCATCATACAAGGACACACGGACGGGTATTAATGGTCGTTCCTATGTGTCCAATCACAGTTGCTGCATGTGGTACGTGGCTAAATTTTGAATTTTTTATTCGCCTGCACGAACAGGCAAGCTCATTGTGTGTCTGCGATGTGATCTCATAATTGCATCGTAAGTTGCATCCGTAGTAAAACAATGGCATTTGGTTGGACGTATCAGCAGGTCATGCGGATCGAAATAAGTGACGTATACTCATGCATAATGCTCGAAATACTCACTTGGTGCGGTATTTCACCCAGAGCCGCTTGAAGTTGTAGTTTCTCTGGAAAAACGTGAATGGTGACTTTGAAGCAGGCCTGAACTTGCTCTGGGTATATCCGTGTAAACTGGACATGGCGTCATCGCGCGCGCACAGTACAAGTGAAAAATGTGCCTAAAGAACTAGTCTTCGGTGTGTTATGTAGATGGCTGATCACAGTCGAGGTCATCTGTGGGCAGGTTTGTATCTGGGCAGCACCACCTGTACTTTTCCAGCACTCTCTAGTAAAGATCTCCAATAGGGTAACGTCATCGCTCGCATGCGCACTCGGGGAGGGCTATATAAAGGTCGGTTCCGCTTCTTCCTCGCTCGTTAATCACAAACACAAGCTCTATACGGCCTTACGCTTCGTAGCTTGTGTCTAATTCCGCTTAACCCGGGGCTAGAGGCCATATGAACCCATGTACTTCAAGATATTCATAGTGTCCATATTGTTTTCTTTGCTCTGTTGTGTCGTAATTACAAGCGTCTAGTCCGTCATTCATAATCCAGCCGTCGTCCATTAGAGAATATCCGCGTCCATAATCCAAAGACCTATTCCATTTCCATATAACAGTATTAGCACCAAATTCAAAAAGACAAAAGTATACATAAACATAGGCTTGTTTCCTGCAAGAGAGAAGCGGTCAACAATTTTCAATGATGCCGGCAAGACATCATGATGTTCCAAAATATCAAATCCGTATCGCTGATCAGTATTCTTAATCCATAATATTCGTTATAGAGTCGTCATCTAAAAATGATGTACCTCAGTCACGCTTTGATTGTGACTGTTCATATGAGTACCATGAGGATCTTGAAGTACATGGGCTCATACGGCCCCTAGCCCCGGGTTAAGCGGAATTAGACACATGTTACGAAACGTAGCTCCATAGATCTTGCACGCTACGTTCGTATTTTGCTATCAGCATGCGATATGTATCGCCAAATTTGAGAAACTTTGAGTGGAGGCGCTTGGTAGAATAGCCCTGTTTAGCCCTGTAGCCCTGTTCTTGACACAACAAGAACGATGGACATGTGCTTCCAACTAGATACAACTTTACTCCATTGCGCCATGCGGTTGCCTACGTCATGCGTAGAAACAAGTTTGGATCGGTGTGTGGGAGCGGATTTAGGATTTACCAATTACGTTACATCCCCCTTTTCAACAATGACAAAGTCATACAATGCACTGGTATTTAGAGTCCCAGTCAAAACATTTACATGAGGGGATACATGACTAGATGTTAGCTCCCAACAAAGAAATATGAGTAGTACAACAGTTAGAACTTTAGCTTGTCCATGTGAATGCGCTCAAACTGGCTTTAAGAGCTCAGTTATAGTTCACTTGAATATGTCCAGTCAATCGACAGTTCACTTGAATATGTCCAGTCAATCGACAGTTCACTTGAATATGTCCAGTCAATCGACAGTTCACTTGAATATGTCCAGTCAATCGACAGTTCACTTGAATATGTCCAGTCAATCGACAGTTCACTTGAATATGTTCAGTCAATCGACAGTTCACTTGAATATGTCCAGTCAATCGACAGTTCACTTGAATATGTCCAGTCAATCGACAGTTCACTTGAATATGTTCAGTCAATCGACAGTTCACTTGAATATGTCCAGTCAATCGACAATTCCCTTGCTATTAATCACTTAAATCTGAAACAGTGACACTCAAAAATATAGAAAAACTGAATGAAGGTTAAACACATGAAAATATCGTTATCTCGAAAGTCATTTGGCTTACGACATCGGTTAAAGTCACTGATTGATGCGGTGGTCTCCAACTATAGATATAGTCACAGTCCTAGGTTAAAAAGTCCCTGAAGCGCACAGGTTTATTCACAACTCTACCACTGGGCTGCTGACGCCAGGTGGAGATGGAAGTTCTGTAACACGGGGTTTTGCTACGTTCACTGATGAAGACACAGTTGGCGTTACATTAACGGTAGGAGATTTTCGGAATCTCCGTCCGTCCTCAGTACGAATGGTTCGTGATTGGAAAAGTCTCTGTACTGGAGAGCTGCCAATGCCTTCACGTTTCTCCACTCCAGCAAAGTAAGGAAAGGATCATTTTTTGCTCTCCGCGACTTATCTAGGATATGTTTGAGTGTCTTGACTGCACTCTCCACTTCTCTATTGGAGTGTGGGTATCGTGGAGACGATGTAATTTGTTCAACCTCATACGTTACGATGAAATTGCGAAAGGCATCGGAATTCAATGGATGTCCGTTGTCCAAGGCCAGTTGGAAAGGTATTCCATGTCTGGCAAACTGAGCTTTCAAAGTAGTCCGAATAATAGACTGCCATGGTCAGATAGTCTTTGTTGTCGAACTCGACGAAGTCACAACCAATCTTATCCCATGGTCTGGTAGGTATCTCATGACTGATGAGTGGTCCTTTTGGTTGACTCGGATCTTGCTGCACTGCATTGCACGTATCACAACAGCTGATCAAATCAGTCAGTTCTTTGACCTCACTTGCACGACGAATACAGGATTGGATTCCAATGTGAGACGAATGAATGCGTTCCGTTATTTCTGGACGGATGCTGGTTGGTAAGATGATCCGTCTACCCTTTGAAACTACACCATTTTGTACCGAAAGTTCATCACGGAACGAAAAATATGCCTGGATGGTGTCTGGTACATCTTCCTTTCTGTCAGGCAAGCCTTGGTGAATCACTTTCTCCAAGCGTGTCAGCTTCCGATCATCTAATGTAGCATGTTGGATTTGCTGGATCCGTTTGTCTGAAATAGCTAGGTGTTCAATCATGTCGATGGATTCAGTTCAATCTCCATTGATGAACGTGTGTCGACTGTCATAACGTGACTGGCTGTGTCCTTAACAGGACTGGTGTATGGAAGGTATGCACGGCTAAGTGCGTCGGCTAGGTACATTTGTGTCTCTTTCTTGAACGTGACCTCGTCATGGAACTTCTGCAAAACGTAAAAGCTTACGCTGCAGTCTCTTAGGGGCGATGTGCAGACTTTTCCACACGATCGACTCCAGCGGTCTGTCTCTATCTGTACTTTCCGGCCATATATGTACTGTTGAAACCGTTTCATTCCAAAGACGCTCGAGAGCATCTCGCGCTCAATTTGTGCGTAGTTATGCTCAGTGGTGGTAAGCGAGCGCGAAGCATACGCGACAGACTGACCATTCTGCGTGAGACAAGCTCCCAACCCATTCTGTGAAGCGTCACGTTGTAACACAGTCTCAGCGTCATTGTCAAAGTATCGAAGGACTGGTGGGTGGACGAGGATTTGTTTGATTTCCTCGAAGCATTTACCATGGACATCCTCATCCCAGTAGAAGTGATTGTTTTTTTCAGAAGTTTACGTAAGGGAGCAATGACTTGAGACAACTTCGGGAGAAAATTCACCATGCCCAGTAGGCGCTGAATCCATTGTTTGGCTGTTGGAGGTGGCATTTCCTTGATTGCCGTAACTTTCGATTGATCAACTTTCAGACCCGTTGACGTAAGTACGTGTCCGAGGTAGGGAACCTCGCTCTGTTTCAACTTGAACTTAGGTAGACTTCTCGCGACGACTTTGCGATCATGATCACGTTCAGCTTCTGTTTCTCCAATGCCGTAGATCAAGACTTCGTCGTGAACAGCAACTACATCGTCTAATCCCTCTAGAGCCTCATTTAGCCTCCGTTGAAATTCTTCTGGAGCTGGTGGAATACCGAAGGGTAGATGATCCCAACGATATCGACCTCAAGGGGTCTCAAATGTGGTAGGAAGACTACTCTCCTCGTCGAGTTGAACGTGGCAGAATCCGTTCTAGGTATCTGCTTGAATGAAGAATTCAACCTTTGTTAGTTCTGGTAGAAGATCGTCCATATTTGGGGTAGGATAGTGACTCCTTCTCAGAGTACTGTTCAGTAGCTTGGGGTCTATGCATAGGCGGATGCGACCATCAGGTTTGTTTACGACCCCCTTGGCTGAAATCCAGTGAGTATGAACCGTTACTGGCTTTAAGATCCCATTATCTACAAGTCGTTTCAGCTCCTTTTCCAGTTTTGGCTGGATAGCAATGGGAACTTTACATTCGGGCAGTTTGTACTCATTTTCTGGAAGCACACTGACAGTAGCTCCACTGTCAAGCTGGAAAACTAAAGGTTTGTTGTTCACCAACGTTCGCGCACAAATCCTCTTCGGAAAGTTCTGTAGTATCCACTGACAGAGCTTATTCTTCTGGGACACTGGACTCCTCGAAATCATATATGTCAAATTGATGCACGTTCAGTTTTCCATGTCGCGTGCCAGACCAAGTTTCACGGCGCGTGACAGGCCCTATGCATGGACACTTTGTTGCGAAATGATTCAGTTTTTTACATTCTGAGCACGAACTGGTGATATTTCCCACAGAATTTACACTCTGCATGCCTATCTTTCAGCTTTGAAAAGTCTTTCTTTCGGCTTTCATATTTCTGATTCCTCGGACCTTTACTGTACTTATTCTGTACGGCGTGTACTTCATCCACACTCGACATGGTCTTTAACATTTGAGCTGCGGTGTCATGAGCATGACAAACGTCTACACAACGTTTCAATGTTAGTTTTGCATCTTGTAGCAAACGCTTCCCTGTAGTGTTGTTCCGAATGCCGACCACCAGTCTATCTCGAATTAAACTGCCCACGAGCGTCCCGTAGTTACAAGTTTTGGTCAATGCACGTAGCGCGGTGAAATATGAATCAATACTTTCAGCAGCTTCTTGCTCGTTAGATTCTTGGTATGTGCTTTAGAATAGGTTAACCGGAAGACTATACTGTGAAGTTTGTCGGCACCTCTTCCCACTTCCCTTATATGTGTTGTACTCTCTACGGTTGAAACAGTACCTCTCATAGGTCTAGTTCGTTTCACCAGTACAAAATGTCTCAAATTTCCCCAACGCACTGTCAAATGACAATCCATTTAAAACATCTAATGCATCCGGTCGAACGCCTGTTAGCAGGATGGCTTTCCTGCACTTAATATCTGCATCACAAATTCTACTTGCGATTTCATAATTGTCCCACATTCGTCTGAATGTTTTCCAATTTGTGGACAAATTCCCCTTGAAATCCAAATTTGTATGTAGGTACATACGATGTACCAGACTGCTGCATTCTTCATCACCCATGTTCAAGATCACTTTCTTGAACAAAAATCAGTTTTATAAATTTCTTGTTATTTCATGTAGGTCCCAACAGGCTTCCTTAGTTCAAATAATGTCAACACACAATATTAGCTCTGTACTGGAGGTTGTACATTTTAACCACTCTAAAAGTTCCAGTCCATATAGTGGAAGTGTCTATTCTATATGTGTTAGTAAATAAAATTCTATTGTATGGCGCCAATGCCTATCCGTAGTTTTTCTTGTCCCCTGTGGTTTAGTTCGTTTTACCATTTGTTCACTGGTATAATGCACAAATCTTACTGATGTGCACTATCGCATATCGGGTTTTTTGCGTTTCGCTGATTTCCCACTGAGTTATTTTTCTCACCTCCTGCATATCGCTCCAGTTCAATGACTCTTCATCCCATCATTCAATAATTTCGTGTTCGGGCAGTAGTAGGGAAAAGCTAAATTGACGCATATTGACCTTTGACCTCAGAAATTTGCATATTGAGGAAAAAAGCTACCTCCGAACACAGAAGAGTTCCAATTTTTGCTTTGACAGCCAATCAGAAGCGAGTATTTTGACCTCGGCTGGGAAGGCAAGGTCACATGACTTTTGACCTCGAATTCTTCCGCGGTGATGCGGTCGCGGGAAAAAGCTTCCGCGGAGAAAAAGTAGTCCCCAGACTTCAAATACGCTGCACGGTCCGATGGGGTCGAGTGAGGTATCAAAGTGAAGCATTCGTGAAGGGGCATCTAATGGGCTGGGTGTGGGGTTGAAATATCGGCATTCTGCGCATGCGCGGTGGCCAAAGGGTATGGAAATAGACGTTTTGGGATCTAGGGGAGCCCCTAGTGGACATGGGGTCGAGTGAGGTATCAAAGTGAAGCCTATGTGAGGGGGCAACCGATGGACTGGGTGTGGGATTGAAATATCGGCATTCTGCGCATGCGCGGTGGCCAAAGGGTATGGAAATAGACGTTTTGGGATCTAGGGGAGCCACTAATGGTCCGATGGAGTTGTATGAGGTATCCATGTGAAACCTATGTGAAGGGGCATCCGACTGGGTGGGTGCATGTAAAATGTTTCCTGAAAAAAAAACGGAACACGGACTTTATCGAAATATCAGGGAAAATGCCTATATGGGGTATGGGGGGTATATAGGTCGCCGGGCTTAACGGGGCTTGCCTATCAATAGAGTTATCTCCCCCTAGTTCCAGGGTGGGTGTATGTAAAAATTTTCCTGAAAAAATACGGAACACGGACTTTATCCTAAATTACGGGAAAATGCCTATATGGGGTATGGGGGTATAGGACCATCCTGGGAAACCTACTTCTCGACATTTGCGGTATAGGTTGGGGGGTCTCGTTTTCTTAGTCTCGTCAAGACAAACATGATAGGAAGTGTCGCGGAGCGAATCGTTGAAATTTTTGGAAAAAGTTCAGGGAGACCCATATAGTCCCATACTAGGGGTATAGGACCAATGCTTGCCCCACTGGGAAACCTACTTCTAGACATTTGCGGTATGGTTGTTTGGATTTGTTTTCTTAGTCTCGTCAAGACAAACATGATAGGAAGTGTCCCGGCACGAAACGGTGAAATTTTTGAAAAAAGTCACCGAGACCTGGGTAGGCCCATAGGCCTATACTGCATGGCTATGGGTGTATAGGTCCATACGGTGCGGACGTTTTGGGATCTAGGTGGGCCACTAATGGTCCGATGGGGTCGAGCGAGGTATCCATGTGAAGCTCTCATGCAGGACCACTTGACTACACTAATGGTTCATACGTTGTCAATATTCTGCGCATGCGCAGTCTGGCCGTAGTATAGAAAGCAGGCATTTTTGGGGTGTGTGTGTGGGTGTGTTTGGGTTAGAGATGGGCTATTCACGGTTCGAATGGGTCGTGTGAGGTATCCATGTGAAGCCTATGTAATGGAGCATCTGATGGCGTGGATGTGGGGTAGACATAGGGTCATTCTGCGCATGCGCGGTAGCCAAAGGGTATGGAAATAGACGTGTTGGGGTCTAGGTGGGCCCCTCATGGGCCTATTGTGTCGAGTGCGGTATCCATGTGAATCATAGGTGGGGGAGCATCCACCTGGACTAACATTCACGTGGTTTGGTGGGTCTGCGCAAGTGTGTGACGTCACTTCCGGTTTGGGTGAATGGGGCGTGACCTTTGGACATGTCTAGACTTGTCTGTGTCTCTCCGTGTCATGTACTGGGGTTTTGCCCTACAATGGCGTTCACGTGGTTTGGTGGGTCTGCGCAAGTGTGTGTGACGTCACTTCCGGTTTTTTCAGAATGCTCAAACACTACCTCCAACTTTCTCGGCGCGCGCGGGTTCTCCGGCCGCAGCGCGCGCGCGCGCGTCATCACCGGAAGTGCGCGGATAAATGTCAGGTCAAAAGGTCAAAGGTCACATCCAGGTCAGAAGGTCCAAGGTCTCCCTTTCGGCAAGGTTCGGAGGAGACAATGTTGCGGCATCGATAGTCAGAGCTTGAACCCCAAAAGAGGATTGTAAATTAACCTGGGAAGGATGGGCAGTTCCATTTGCACCAATCAGCGGTCGAGGAAAAAGAGCCAATGAGCGATCGATAAAAGAACCAATGGACGGGTATTAGGTACACGTCTGCGCCTACATCCGCGTACTAGGATGCTTTCGCCTACGTCCCCGCCTACATCCGGGTTCTTCTCAACATCCGGGTTTCCCAGTGGGTTTTTTCCGTCTTCCATCTGGGTACTGTGGTTTTACATCCAGGTTCTCATCTTACATCCGGGTTTTTCCATATTTAAAAATACATAGAACTTATAGTAATAAACTTAATCTATACGTGTTGGACGAGTCTTCACTCACCGTCTTCCTTTACACGCACCTCAATGAAATGCCCGCTCCAAACCTAGACCAAAACACGTACTTGGTCTGTGGGCTGATTTCATTGGCTCTCTATTTTACTATAGTGCTCTTGCATTCTAACATTGATGGGTTACATTTTGGCCCCATCCTACACCACTGATTTCAGTTTGACTGAATCTCCACATTGGGCATTTATGCATTATGAATAAAACACACAAGACAGGTTTTTTTTGGTGAGATCTCATTTTGTTTTTTATTCAGTGAACAACAACAACGTGAGAACAACCACGTGAAAACTGAAGCCCAGAACAGGGGCTTGTACATTGAAAGAACTGAAGCCCAGAACAGGGGGCTTGTAAACTTAAGCCCAGAACAGCGGGCGTGTGTACATTGAAAGAACTTAAGCCCAGAACGGGGCTTGTACACTGAAATGATGGGCGGCCCAGTCATATACGAGTACATCGCGGTCCTCGGCCTTGGGGTACTCGTCAAACATCTGTACGATGGTAGATAAGGGTCTTCCCCGGCATCGATGGTACAGGTAAAACAAGCAATATTGTCCGCACACGCTACTGGTCAGGCTTTGCAACGTTTGACTGTTCCAACACCACGTCTCTGTGCCTTGATCCATGAAGTCTGTTAAATCGGGATGGAGGGGTGGCAGGCCGTACGGGTCAAAGTATTCGCCCTGCTGTTCTGTCAAGTACACGCCCACCCAATGTTCACCGGGCCGATCCATCGGGTCCGTGTTGAGAACGTAAGCAGCAGGATACATACGGTCTAATGGGAACACATCTCGGGCGAACACCCCTTGAAACACCATACGTGTCTCTGGGTCATTCTCCAGCACGGTGGTTATCTGGTCTGTATCCATGTTAGGTGGAGAAGTCACACAGGATGTTGCGCGCCTTGTCCACTTGAATGATGTTGTCAAACTCGGCGTAGCAGATCACATTGACGGTGCTCCGGAGGGCTCGTTGAAAGTGGATTTCCAACCGTAAATTGCCTTGCTTGGTTAGGGCCAGCTGATGGTCGTTCTCTAAGGTAGGGGTCAAATGGAAACAGAACAACGTGTATCCGTTCCCGTAGTCCTCCCGACTGATGAAATTCCCTTCGTCCTGGTTGATTTGACCGGTGGCTGTAAACAGGCTCTGATAGGCTCGAATGAAATTCGCGCGCCCAAAGTTCGGTGTTAAGGCCGTGGCTGGCACCTGTTGTCCATCCACATGCAGGGCCACAAAATTGATGCCGAAATGTTTAAAGTCAAACGGATTCTCTGGGTAGGCTCCACTGAAACTGGTATTTTCCACACAGGCCAGGATCAATCGCTTGGGTAGTTCCCCCAGGAACAGGTTTTCTTTGTTGGCGCTCATATTTCCAGCAGACACAGAGAACACTTTGGTTTGTACACGTCGGATAGGGTACTGGGCTGGTTTTGTTTCCAAGGCTTTCATGTGTCCCAATTGAACGGCTGGATTCGGTTTCACTTTTCGGACATACAGGCCTGCGTCTTCGATGACAATCTTATAGTCAGCTGCATGCCCGTCTACGTTAGTGGCCATCAAGGCGAAGGTCGGAGGCGCCCGTATCAGTCGGATTTCGGTCTTGCATGAACATGTCTGCGTGCAGTCGACCCATGAGATCCACCGCGACGCCGTTCGCGGTCAAAGCCTTCCGTTCGCTATATCCCGTATTGTCGTTCTCTGCGCCCATGTGCTCGGCTTTGACCTGGTAGAATAAAGCGGCTGTTAGTTGAGATTTTTTAGCCTCTCGTCCATGCGACAACAGCGTCTCGATGTAGGCTCGATAGGGGTACGTGTTGGTCGAGTCACTGATGACTTTGTCGCTGAGAAATATATCCACCTGTTGAAACATCGAGTGCAGCCAGAGATTCGTCGGGCCCACCGTTGCTTGGTCGGCGATTCTGGTGCCATCTCCATTGATGATCTTGGCTTTCACATACAAGTATGTATGGGCTAAATCCACATAGGCCGTATCCGCATTACTGATGGTGAACTCGATGGGCCCTGTTGCGTTGATGCTGGACAGCGGGAGATGCTCCACCCATAATCCTTGTTCGGCACTGGTCTGTGTAGACGGGACGGTCCACAAATCAAATTCACTGTTGGTGGAGGGGCAGGACTCGGCGTGGATCAAGGACATGTTTAAGAAAAGACATCCCGGGTCTTCGATGTGCGTCGTCGCTTGGTCGGTCGTCGACTGGTGTGTGGTCTCGGTGGGGCAGGTCTTTTATTCCCTACGGTGCGTTGTGCTTTGGCCACCAAGACGCCTCCCGCTTCTTTGGCCCGCCGTTTCAAGGCTTCTTTGGGTGCCGTACCCCCAAGACATCACCGGCCACTTGCAGTCCACTGCGTACCGCTTGTTTGCCGATTGCTTTCACCCCACGCGTCACCAAGGGCAGGAACGTTTTGACGATGCTCCCGAGTATGTTCCCCAGTCCATGTCCACGTTGCATGCGTGCACCACTAAAAACCGGAAAGCCACCCCCGGCCTGTTGGGCATAATAGTCCATATAGCTGCGTGCATCGCACTCGTAAGGCACCTTCATTATACAAAGTGGGGAGCACGTGCTTGTCGAAAATGAAGTGTCAGCACCACTTTCCCGCGTTCGAATGCCACCGGTCGTCCCGTGTCATCTCTTATATCCGCCGTGATCGTGTTGATGTGGGTTTGTCGTACGGGCAGGTAGAGCATGTGGGTGAAACTGTGGGTGACTTGATCTCCATACAACTTTTTAATGGGCACCACCCGTAACAGAGGTGTGTTGATATCGCCCACGATATGGTTGTCCACCACGTCCGAGTAGACGTAGAGTCCGTACATACCCGACTTCATATCCATCGGGATCTCGCCTTGGTGGGCGGTGGTACCAGCGAACGTCCGTAGATCGAAACCCAGCATTTGCTGTAGGATAGGACTCAGTACGACATTCGCGTTGGCGGGGACGATAAGCTGTGCCTTGTCGTTGTGTGCGTTGTAATCGAAGTCCACGTGATTCTTGAAGGGATAGTCTTTGATGGGTTTTGAAGTATTCGTGACCTCCCGTAGAGCCTTATAATGCAACAGTCTTGACAGCCCACCCATGAACTCCTTGGGAGTATCGTATTGGCCTTTGGGGAGGGTGAGTCGGGTGTCTTTTCCTTCGTAGGTCACCTCGTACCACACTTCATTGGCTCGCACGTTGTACCACGAGTAAGGGTATTGGATATCCACGAGGCCACATTCCCATCGTCCAGGTAAATGCAACGGTTGCGGTAACTGGGTGACGTACTTGGGCACGGTGTTGTCAGGAAACACATCCAGCGAACTGTTACTGGGTAGGGTGAGGTAAAACATGGCGACTGAGCTGTCCTGCTGCTGCTGTTGGTTTTAATAGGTGTTCCAGGCCTTGGGCGGTTGTGTCCGGCGTCGTGTTCGTCGCGTTGACTTGCTACGTGTCACGGCTCTGGAGATGTGGGGTGTCCTGATCAAGGATGGTTATTTAAAGGTTTGAAAAGAAGGTGCCCGTTGTGGTGGTGGAGTTTTGGGGGGTGACTCCGGTTCCCATTCGAATTCCCAAGAAGGTAGTGGGCCACTCTGGTTCGCTGCATAAAGGCCCAGCGGTGGGAGTTCCCCACCAATTCCTGTGGTACATGCATGTCTTTCAAGCCTTGAGCGAAGACCTCTCATCCTCGAGGATCCGTGTGCGATCTGCGTTTACGCATCAGGTCATTCACTAAATCCGTCATGTGGGTGTCGGGGACCACCTGATTCTGTACCAGTAGTTCGCCTTTATCATTCCAAGTCATGTTAGGATTCTGTTTCATCCGTTGTAATACCAGGCCAGCTTGTTTCTTGAACGATGCAGGTACACTCTTCAGCACTTCGTCTTCCACCCACTGTGGGGCTGTGGGTGCTACCCCTGGTAATGGCGGCTGTTGGAGCGGTGCTGAGGTCGGCGGTGTGTCACGTGGTGGTGGTGGTGGTGGTGGGGTAGAGAGGGTTTTGTATTGGTCCATGAACGTCATGTACCGTTGAAGCGTCTCATTGTACCGTTGTACTTTCTCACTGTCGCTTAACCCCGGTCTCTGTAAGATCTGTTGCATCTCTCCATCGAGGGTGTTTATGGTCTTCACCGTAGGTGGCACAGGGTAGGGCGATTGGAGGTTTTGAAGCAACCGTGGTTCGACGAGGACCATTTTTTTCGTGTGGTTCATTGTCGGCCGAAGAGTCCACCCAATACTGGACCCAACACGGAAGCGGCCAACGGTGCTAAGATGGCCCCGAGAAAGCCGCCTTTCTGTAACACCTTTTTCTTTTGTGTTTGTGGGACCCGCTTCTGGACTAGGGTTCGGAGACCTGTCTTATGCTTGGCCAACTTGGTCTTCTGAGCCGGAGTCAGTGGTACGTTGCCTTTTAACAGGTTGTACCCGATCTCGCACAGACAGCGTACAAGGTCAGGGTCCGCACCGCGTACAATGGTTCGGACCAACTCGGGTGGGGCCGTCTTCAATACACGGAGCGTCGGAGCGTGCTTCCGTACTCGCGCAGACATCATGTACAACTAATGCTAGAACCCACAACTCTGCTCTTTTTATCTACTTCAGAGAACAGAGACAAAGTCAACCATGCTGTGGTATTCATTCTTTTTATTATCCCCATCATCAAACACACACTCCAGCTGGGGGCGCCACTGTGGATGTGTTTACATTATTTTTGTATGTACACGTGGTGGGTCTCTCCGGGAAAGATGCCGGTCCGTAGTCGAAGGTGGTCGGGGGTGGCTTGCTTGAGGTCGAAGAGCATATACCCGTGCTGAGGGGTTGTGGCATCTTTAAAGGCTTCCAACGCAAACGGCGTGCGACCGGGATATATCTGTCTCGCCAGGTGCAGCAGTTGAGTGGTATCTCTCGGGTTTTTGAAGACCACCAGGTAGTGGGCATTTAAGCTGATGTTCCGATGTCCTTTGTTTTTACTGAACAGATTCTGCACAATGTAGATGATGCTGAGCCGTCGATGGTGACTGCCTTTGGTAAAGAGTTGGGTGACCCGCGCATCCGTCTCCGCCATGAGATCATCCAGAACCACCAAGGTGTCCGGTTCCAAATCGGCCAGGTTGGGTAGGCCTTCCACGAACGTGATGTGGGGCATTGCTGCATACGCTTCCTGCCATTCTCCATAACACCACACGACTCGGACAATGGGTGGGGTGATCATGCTGTCGGCGTGTTGAAGGAGCTTCCGGACGAAGTGCGTTTTGCCGGAGCCCGTCGGTCCTACGATGAGACACGTGAAGGGATGCTGCCACCGAGGGTCCATGGTTCGAGGTGTATCCGTTGTCGTGGTAACCCGCTCTTGTAAATTTTGTACGAGTGAACTGGAGTGGTGGGTACAACGTCGGTCGTCGTTGTCTGTTCACTGCGAGTGATGATGGTGGTGGGTACAACGTCGGTCGTCGTTGTCTGTTCACTGTGAAGGATGAAATCCGGTGGGTCTTCAGACGTACTGGGTGTACTTGGTGTAGATGTTGAGCTTGGTGTGGAGCTCGACGTGGCTTGTACACGGGGTGTGGTGGTGACTGGGCTCGATACGGGGTTGACTGCTGCTATCTGTAGACTGGTTGCACTGATGGCTGGTGTTCTCAGTTGGTTAAGTAGCGTGCTGACATAGGCTACGTCGTAAAACACACCTCCGTACAACACACTCAGCAGGGTTAGCAGTATCACCACAAAGCCCACTTGCGCTTTGCGCGTTTTGGGAGACGCTGTGTTCAGAGGCAGCTGCTGTTTGTCCATAGCACCGTGGTCGAACGTGGAATGAAGGATGACGGCAGTGGTGTCTGGCTTTATAGTCGTTTCACCTGGTTGGCAGCGACCCAGGAATTGAAGGAACTGGGCCAGCCTTGCCATTTGACGAAATGAAACAGTTTGCCACGTCGACGTTCCGTTTTCAAAATCTGCTCCACCGTGTAATAGTCAGGCTGTAATTCCATCTCGTAAAACGTCCCTAGCAACGGTTCCCCTTGAAGATCTTCCAGTTCATAGACTCGCTGCTGTTGGGGTAGGCGCCGTTTAATCAGGAAGTGCTCATCGCTCCAGTTGGGCAAGTAACTTTTCTCAAATTGACCTTTGACTTTACTGATCCGTACAGGGTCCCCGACCTTGTACACTGCGATTGTCTGGGGTACAAGACACGCCGGACTTGGGCTTCATTGCGTTGGGTCACGGTAATGGGGGCTCTCTCTATACTCCGATGATAGGCTCGATTGTAACCCCTCACAAGTTTCGGGAGAACATCGATGTACCGCCTTGTATTCTTATAGGTGAAATATTTATACATGCGGCCTTTGAATGTCCTGTTGAACCTTTCCACCACGGAAGCCTTGGTCTCGTTGTACGTATGGAAGAAAAACACCTTCTGGGCTTTCAGAAACTGTTGGAACGGTCTGTTGAGGAATTCCGTGCCTTCGTCGGTTTCCAAATACAAAGGTTTGCGCCCGGTCTTGAAGATATCTTTGAACGCCGCTATGAGATTCGCCCCCGTTTTCGTCCGGATGGGTACCACCCACGCATACTTCGATAGGATATCGATGCACGTCAAGATATACCGATTCCCATCGTTGTGTTTGGCAAAGGCGCTCATATCGACAAAATCCGCTTGCCACTGGGCATCTATTCCTCCCACGATGACCCGTTCCGTAGAAAATGGCGACGGACAGATCGATGTAAGGTATAGGTGTCTTGTTTTCTTAACCAATCTCGGACTTGGGCACGTTGTATCCCCTGGGGTTTGGCCGCTCGATAGAGAGCCGACAATGCACTATAGGCCGCCGGACTGTCGGGACTGTAGTATAAGTTATCCAACACCTTCTCCCAGCGCTTCATGGTGACAATTGATGATGGACCCTGGCCCTATCGTTTATTTATAACGGGTATATCTTGGGCCGGAGTTTCTTTCTGATTTTCTTCGTTGGCTTCCACAGTGTCCATGGTAAATGACCAGTCCAACTCGTCTGATGACCGCTTGATAAGCACTTGATCCACATCTACCACGGCATCTTCCAATGCAGACCATAGATCAGGGTGAAGGGTAAAATGCACTGTACCCCCATCTAGCCGAGCCAATTGAGCAAAGAAAGGGCCGCGTCGGATGTACACATCGTGACACAAGTGGATGAGGTCGCCGTCCAGTTCACCAGACAACACCCGTTTGAATTTGGTCCAGCCCTCCCGGGACAGACGAATGTGGGCCGGGCACGGTTGTGTAGGGTTCGCATCACAGATGTCTCCCACCTCCTCCATGATATCGACCTTATCCGCATACACGTGCAGGAAAACCTCGGGGGTTAAGCTGAGATACGCCAGTATTATATGCTCCGTCATGGTCAGTACGTGAATGGTATCAGATTTGACTGTCTCTCGTATTTATAGGGAGAACCCCGTGAGACCAAAGGATCGGGTGGTCAAAGTCTAGCCGGGTAATCAATGGCATCGTCGTCTGGTTCATGGCTAGACATTTGTTCATTGGGTTCTGCCGCTGCTTCTCTCAGGGCACGAGCCCACTCCAACTCGTCTGATGACCGCTCGTCCGGTGTAAACAGCTGGTCCACGATAGGCACCACTTTCTCGAAGGCTGTCCACAGATCGGGGTCTAGGGTGAAGCCTCGGGTAGGGTCTTGGTAGTGGCCCAGGCGTGGGAACAAGGGTCCACGGTGTACGTAGATGGCATTGTCTATGTGGATGAGGTGTCCGTCGAGCTCGCCGCTCAACACCCGTTTAAATTTGGTCCAGCCGTCACGGTGTAGCGTAACCGTATTCGATACGGTCTCAGCGGGCGACCAGCAAACATCTCCACGGTCTTCCACGAGAGTGACTTCATCTTCATAGACGTGTAACCCCACCCGGGGTGTAAGGGGAAGGATGGCTCGTAGGACTGGTGACATGCTTGATCCAATGACGAACGGTGAATGACACACACTCTGTCTGACCCTCGTATTTATAGTCAGGTGCCACTGTCAATGCCACAGCGCCAGGGTCAATAGGGCACAGATTATTGTGAGGCCAACCAGCCGTCGCTGGTTCCGGCGTGAGCGCTCGTGGTCCATAGCCCGAGCATCAAGGATGGCTGTTATAGTCCAGTAGTGGTGAGTGATGGCACACCTCTCCATCGTGTGCACTCTGTCGAGGACCGCTTCTGTAAACTCGTTCAGGATCTGGCGTCGCCCCCCGTTGTCGTCGCCATCTGCAAACATGGACCGCACCACTGCTCGGTAACCCGTGAGTGAATTAACCACGGTGGCATGCTGTAAAATGCGAGTCGCATAGGGCTGGATCTCCGTCATGGCTCTGCAACCGTAGAAATGAAGGTGTGGGATCCAGAGAGACGTGTTTTATAGACCATGTCACACATGCGCGCCTAGACGTCGGGTGTAGTCCGTGATACGTACTATTCTGATGGGTTATGTGGCTCCAGGGTGGACAGAGTGTGATATAGGGACCTCCACTCTGTTCCAACCGGGGAAAAAGGGAATCCTCTCCAGCAGTGCGTATGTGCACGCCGACTTCCACGTGCATGAAATCCCTTTCAGGGTCTTTTCCATGTAACAATCGTGTCAATAGAGTCCAGCCTGATAGCGATAACAAAATCTTCACCTTCTGCGGTGCGTCTTGGACCAGCTCCAGGTGATGGTCATTGACGATGAGGTAGACGTCGGACGTCAGTTGGAATAACGGAAGCTCTGTTCCGCTCGCTGCCATGGTGGGGAATGAAAAGCGAACGGTTAGAGAGGTGGCTTTATAGTGTACCTGTTGGGTAGGGTTTTATACACCGTGCGTGGCACTTGTTATACTCGCTTGCGCCATAAGGTCAATAAGGTTAGAAATGCGCTTTTTTCTACTACGCCCTGTGACGGCCCTTCGTGGATGGGCTGCCCGCTGCGGATTCACCCACGCACTTCCGGATAACCCCCGCGCGCGCGCTGCGGCATCAGATCACTCCCGCGCGCGCGCGCTGCGGCCGGGCCGGGCCGGGCCGTGACGGGAAAGTTGGAGGTAGTGTTTGAGCATTCTGAAAAAACCGGAAGTGACGTCACACACACTTGCGCAGACCCACCAAACCACGTGAACGCCATTGTAGGGAAAAACCCCAGTACATGACACGGAGAGACACAGACAAGTCTAGACATGTCCAAAGGTCACGCCCCATTCACCCAAACCGGAAGTGACGTCACACACTTGCGGAGACCCACCAAGCCACGTGAAGTTTAGTCCAGGTGGATGCTCCCCCACCTATGATTCACATGGATACCGCACTCGACACAATAGGCCCATGAGGGGCCCACCTAGACCCCAACACGTCTATTTCCATACCCTTTGGCTACCGCGCATGCGCAGAATGACCATATGTCTACCCCACATCCACGCCATCAGATGCTCCATTACATATGCTTCACATGGATACCTCACACGACCCATTCGAACCGTGAATAGCCCATCTCTAACCCAAACACACCCACACACACACCCCAAAAATGCCTGCTTTCTATACTACGGCCAGACTGCGCATGCGCAGAATATTGACAACGTACGAACCATTAGTGTAGTCAAGTGCTCCTGCATGAGAGCTTCACATGGATACCTCGCTCGACCCCATCGGACCATTAGTGGCCCACCTAGATCCCAAAACGTCCGCACCGTATGGACCTATACACCCATAGCCATGCAGTATAGGCCTATGGGCCTACCCAGGTCTCGGTGACTTTTTTCAAAAATTTCACCGTTTCGTGCCGGGACACTTCCTATTTTTTTTTTCTCTTGACGAGACTAAGAAAACAAATCCAAACAACCATACCGCAAATGTCTAGAAGTAGGTTTCCCAGTGGGGCAAACATTGGTCCTATACCCCTAGTATGGGACTATATGGGCCTCCCTGAACTTTTTCCAAAAATTTCAACGATTCGCTCCGCGACACTTCCTATCATGTTTGTCTTGACGAGACTAAGAAAACGAGACCCCACAACCTATACCGCAAATGTCGAGAAGTAGGTTTCCCAGGATGGTCCTATACCCCCCATACCCCATATAGGCATTTTCCCGTAATTTAGGATAAAGTCCGTGTTCCGTATTTTTTCAGGAAATTTTTTACATACACCCACCCTGGAACTAGGGGGAGATAACTCTATTGATAGGCAAGCCCCGTTAAGCCCGGCGACCTATATACCCCCCATACCCCATATAGGCATTTTCTCTGATTTTTCAATAAAGTCCGTTTTCCGGTTTTTTTTCAGGAAAATTTTTACATGCACCCACCCAGTCGGATGCCCCTTCACATAGGCTTCACATGGATACCTCATACAACTCCATCGGACCATTAGTGGCTCCCCTAGATCCCAAAACGTCTATTTCCATACCCTTTGGCCACCGCGCATGCGCAGAATGCCGATATTTCAATCCCACACCCAGCCCATCGGTTGCTCCCTCACATAGGCTTCACTTTGATACCTCACTCGACCCCATCGGTCCACTAGGGGCTCCCCTAGATCCCAAAACGTCTATTTCCATACCCTTTGGCCATCGCGCATGCGCAGAATGCCGATATTTCAACCCCACACCCAGCCCATTAGATGCCCCTTCACGAATGCTTCACTTTGATACCTCACTCGACCCCATCGGACCATGCAGCGTATTTGAAGTCTGGGGACTACTTTTTCTCCGCGGAAGCTTTTTCCCGCGACCGCATCACCGCCAGACCGCATCACCGCGGAAGAATTCGAGGTCAAAAGTCATGTGACCTTGCCTTCCCAGCCGAGGTCAAAATACTCGCTTCTGATTGGCTGTCAAAGCAAAAATTGGAACTCTTCTGTGTTCGGAGGTAGCTGTTTTCCTCAATATGCAAATTTCTGAGGTCAAAGGTCAATATGCGTCAATTTAGCTTTTCCCTACTACTTCGGGCCATATCCTGTTGATACTATTACCATGGACAACTTCAAAAGTGACATGGAAGACGCTTAGTACGGTACATTACTGATGAGCACTGTCTGGTCTCTGTCTGTCTCTCTCTCTCTCTCTCTCTCTCTCTCTCTCTCTCTAGTATGATGTATCAGTCACACTGAAAATCAGTCACCCTTTTGAT
This sequence comes from Hanleya hanleyi, assembly GCA_036873755.1. Classification (NCBI taxonomy): domain Eukaryota; kingdom Metazoa; phylum Mollusca; class Polyplacophora; order Lepidopleurida; family Hanleyidae; genus Hanleya; species Hanleya hanleyi. Next base: position 78,164 of record JAVTVY010039111.1, on the reverse strand, counting down.
TGTGACTGTTCATATGTGTAACGTAATTGATAAATCCTAATAATCCTAGGATGCAAACGTCTAATTAGGATGCAAATTTGCGCTAATTAGCGTTAAATCAGTATTACTGGTTAAGGGTTAGGTTTAGGGTTTTGGGGTTAGGGTTTGTGTTGGGTATATAAAAAAATCCAACGGTTGCTTTCAGCTGCTTCCGTAGCTCAGGGGTAAAATTCCTGACTATGGAGCAAAGAATGGCGGGTTCGATCCCCGTCGGTGTCAGTTCGTTATTTTCGCACAGGTGTTTTCCAGCTCGAATTGTTGGACGGCTAAATACATTGCCCCAACAACATGTGGAAATTGCTGGAAAAAAGTCCAACAAATAACAGGCCACTTGATTGTGGGCCATGGGAACTATCCTCGATCAAAGTTGTAGTTGGAAGTACATCGTTCTTGTTGTATCTTCTTACGACGCAACAGAGCAAACACAACGACACATGGTGTCAGAAGTGAGACGAAACTTTCGCCACAGTGAACAGTGTGTGAGTTTCTCTGAAGTGAAAAATCGAATGTTTTGTGGGAATTCAAAACAACAACAGCGTGCTAGAGCTGAAAAGGTGTTTTTTGAACTGCTGGTCTACAAACTGAGATAGACCAAGTGACCGAGATATGGAAGAGACAATACATTGTTGACAGACGGACGATCGTACGACTAGACAAACATGCCCAATGCAAGACCCTGCATCGCGATGGGCTGGGTGGGGATTAAAAATTAGTGATTTTCCAAGTAACAGATTTGAACGGGAACAGTAACTACATATACGTTAGATGTATATGTTATGGCGATCAAGAATATGGGAACATTAGGTTTCTAGTTCAAGTGGTTTGGTCGTCATCTTGAATTTTATAAAAAAAACAAAAAAAACAATTACAACTTTTTGCAAGGGTTAGAACTCTGGAACCATGAGGTCTACATGCTTCTAATTTGTCTTCCCCAGATGATCATTCCAACACGCTATAGGCATATTTTTCGTGTCTGTAGTAGTTTTCTCTCATTCTCTAATGAATGTAACAGTAGTATATAAAGTGCAAATTCTGTCGTATTGAGGGTGAGGGTGATGACGTCATGTGAATCACGTGAAGCTGACTTCACTTCCGGGTCAAAGGTCAAATGTATGAGGTCACTTTCGGGCCAAAGATCAAATATCAAAGTTCACTTCCGGTCACGTGACGGCCCAGCAAGATTTATCTGTCCCTACATAAGACCCCAGTGACTTCCAATGTTAATCTCCGGGAAATGAATGTTTGGGGTAGGAGAATTGGGGTGGTAATTTTTTTCTTTCTTGTGGATTTCACTATGGAAGGTGGCACTTTGTTTTCTTTGTCTCGCGATGTAGAACACAATGGGAGGGGTCTCGAGGCCATGGGTTGACATCATCCGAACGCATAGCACGACCATACATAGAAACTTCTGCTCTTAGCCATGCGGTAACGGGTGCTATCTGAGTATAATAGGGCGTTTCGCAAATGGTCACATCCGATTGGTCCCGCTACATCCGACATCGGCGCAATCACATACATATAATGAAGACACATCTCCAGAAAGCGAGCGATTGGAATGATCCCTTGGTGGGCCTCGAAATGCCCCCATCACAAAATAAAAGGCATATCATTTTCCTCTGAACTGCTGCCGATTTAAATTTTTTCAAATATGTTAGGCCGTATGTAATATGATTTTTCTTGAGAAAAACAAATAAGCATGCTCCATTAGAGTGAGAAATAAAATAGCTAATTCGCACAACTTCGTTTTGGTCTCGCGTAGAATCCCCCCGTCTTGCGCCTCGTGAAACTAACATGTCTGATGTCTGAGAAATATTTAAATACAGGTAATTTCATTGGCTCGTTTAAATGAGGCGGACATGTGACTTGATGCTTTGATAACAGCTTTCGAACAGGATTATCTTCCTCGAGGTAGGTGGCGCCGTGTGAAACACATGCCGAATCATGGCGAAAAGCTAAGGGTAGTGTTAAGTGAAACGTGAAATGCCCTTAGCAAGCTAACATGTGGGTTGAATTCCGCTGAAAACTTCACGCCCTGGGGTGGACATGTTAGGTCCATTCTGGCGCAGTGGACAATGTTGGTCCCAATGGGGAACCCACTCATGGACATTTGCGATATGGGGGTGTGGCACCTTGTTTTCTTTATCTCGAGTTGTAGAACACGATGGGAGGGCATTCGGAACTCCCGAGCGGAAATCTACGAAGGGGACCGATTCTACGCTCGGGGGACGACAACATGAATTTCCTATGAATCTCCAGATGTGACGCGCCGGAACGGTTTAATACGCATGGCTCCGAAGCCCAATCGCTCTCGCGGAAGCCTTAATCCCCGACCAGCAAATATTTCCCTGCGAGTCTCTGATTTACGTCAGATATTCTAAAAACTGTTTATTCTTTTCATTCGAAGCACGTTTCAATAGAAAACCATCAGTTTAAATGGTACACACGCCACGTATTGGCAAGATATAATTCCCGTGACGTCACTGACAGTTCCCTGACAGACCGAAACACACGTGGTGGGCTATGGTAAAAGTACGATTTTCCACATGCTTCCGTGGCTCTTCCAAGCCAAATTTGAAAAACAGAGGCCCATGATCGTCATCGTAATTTGCCCCCTCAATAGTATAATGGAGGATCAGGTACAGGCCTTGTGTGAAATGGGGCTGAAATCCTGCTTCCTCAACATAGAGGGGTCCAGTGGCCATACCTATGCTGTTGTGGTCACATGGTCTAGTCATACGTCGCATGACCATGCTCTAGTCCAATATGGCGTCAATGGCCTTCGAGGGACATCTCAAACCGGAGATCCCCGAGAAGTTGCGAATGGATGGGAGGGGTCTCGAGGCCATGCGTTGAATTTTGCTGAAGAGTTCTAATTACGCATGCGCAGTAGGCATGCAGGCAGATCGAGGTGGACGTTTTGGAGTCTAGGTGGACCCATAGTTGTCCGATTGTGTCGTGCGAGATGTCATAGTGAAGCAATCGTAGGGAGGTGTCCAACTGGACGGATGTGGGGTGGGATTATCCTCTATCTACGCATGCGCAGTAGAAACATGAGGCAGCACCTAAAAGGTGCAACAACCCCTCAGTCAGACAGTTTTAGTCAGTGTATATTGGTACACAATGATTGGAAAATGTATATGCAAAAGCCTGAAAGATTTGGTTGAATGCAGAAGATGCTTTAGCAGTGGCTTGTAAAAGATTAAAATGTGATAACTTCAGTGTGGGATGTTGGATGAATTAGAGACCTATAATAAATAATTTGACATATCATGTCACGTGTGAAAAATATGGCGGAAGAACAAAAATATTGTGAACAAAAACAAAAGGCTTCATGCCATTCTGGCTTTGAACCCTAATAATCATCTGAACAATACTAAAAGTCTTCCGATTTTCAGTGGGAACTAAGTAATATAGAGTTTTTGATAGGAATACGAAGCTGCGCATTTAAAACCCCTCGACTCTGGGTGCCAGCCATTCACAATCTATTCAATTTGAACCATACATGTACTACTTTGAAAATATCAGGAACATCAAGCAGTGAAGTGACAAATATACAGATTATCAAAAAACTTGCAATCAGAAATTGCCGCAAAGTTTTCCATCCAATCAGAGAAACCGACAGTCATTGCTTGTCTCTTGATGTATCTATGATGAATACCAAGCATACTGAACACCTGAACAGTATCATAGGATATATAGATCATCAATGATTTTACATAAATTGAAAACGGCTGCCAAAGTTTCCATCCAATCAGAGAAAATGGTTCGGTCATTCATTTTTAATCTCTTGATGTACTGATGATGTATACAAAGTCTTGCATCAAATAATTGAACAGTACCAGAGGTAAAGATTTGTATAAATTAAAGATGGCAATACAGTTTTCCACCTAATCAGAGAAATTGGTTGTCAATAATTGTAAGTTTCTTGATGTATCGATGATTTGAAGTTTCATATGAAGTACTAAAATGGTATCAGATATAGATCATTAATGATTTTGCATAAAATTAAAATGGTCGCCAAGATTTCCGCCCAATCAGAGAAACGAGTTCTGTCATTCACCGTAAGTCTCTTGATGCAATGATGATGTACATCGAGCACTTAAATGGTATCAGAGATAGAGATCATTAATGATTTTGCATAAATTAAAGATGGCTGCCTATCCTTCCCATCATTCAGAGGAACTGATGTGGTTATTCATTGCGAGTCTCTTGATACATCGATGCTGTATACTAAGTTTCATATAGAACATTTAAATGGTATCAGAGATATACATCATTAAAATTTTTGCATAAATTAAAGATGGCTGCCAAGATTTCTACCCATTCAGAGAAACCGGTTCTGTCATTCATCATACATCACTCGATGCATCGATGATGTTTACCAAATTTTACATCGAGCGCTTGAACGGTATCAGAGATAGAGATCATTAATGATTTTGCATAAATTAAAAATGGCCGGCCATCCTTCCCGCCTTTTAGAAAAACTGATGTGGTTATTCAATGCAAGTCTCTTGATACATCGATGCTGTATACCAAGTTTCGTATAGAACACTTCAATGGTATCAGAGAAATACATCATTAAAGATTCTGCATAAATTAAAGATGGCCACCAAGGCTTTCACCCAATCAGGGAAACTGATTTGGTCATTCATTTAAAGTTTCTTGATGTATCGAAAATCTATACCAAGTTTCACACAGAACAGCAAAATGGTTTCCGAGATACACAAGATTCATGGTTTCGCATAAATTAAAGATGGCCGCCAAAGTTTCCACCCAATTGAGTCCCAGATTCAATAGGGTTCTGGGTCACGAGCATATGGATGTGCACGGCAAGTTGTATCGATAATCTATACCAAGTTTCACAATGAACAGCAAAATGGTTTCCGAGATACACAAGATTCATGCTTTCGCATAAATTAAAGATGGCCACCAAAGTTTCCACCCATATCGGGTCCAGATTCAATAGGGTTCTGGGTCACGAGCATATGGATGTACACAGCAAGTTTGGTGTGCCTAGGGTAAGTTGTTCTAAAGATATCTTGGTAATGAGAAAGCTGTGACGGTTTCGCATAAATTAAAGATGGCCACCAAAGTTTCCAACCAATCGGGTCAATAGGCTAGTGGTTGACCACCCAACAATCCAGCATACCAAATCTGAAGTCTCTAGAAGCAACGGTTTGGCTTCTAGACCGGTCACAAGAATTGTTGACGAATTTTCTGTGACGTTGCCATGGAAACGCAAAATTAATCACAAATTACCCAAATTCGATAGGCTTGTGGCTGACCGAACAACAATCCTGTATACCAAATTTGAAGTCTCTAGAAGCAATGGTTTGGCTTCTAGACCGGTCACAAGAATTGTTGACGACTGACGACCAGACGACCGGACGTACTTGCCAACGACAAGACCCCACAGCCTAATTAGTCCATGAGCTAGACCACTTACTGGTACCATCTTGAGGGGCAAAACGTCATGGTGATTTTCATATTAGATTATATATGTAGAGTACAAAAAATCATGCTGGCCATGTCCGGTCGGCAGCTTAGTGGCACAAAGATGGCGGCAAATAGTTGCTATAATCCACAAGCTGCTATATGTAATCGACCTAATTTTCACTGATGGTTTTCAAATTGAACATATTGTTGTGTCTCAATTGTTTTGCAAATTTACTCATATTCCTCCTTAGCAGATAACAGTTACATCCCCTTGATCCACCAGGTGGCGCTGTCCGCACATGCGTACTCGAGATCGTTCTATTTTTCCCTCTGCAACACGAGACAGCGTGAGGGGTGGTCGGGATGGGCATATTGATGTGATAGCAGGTTTGATTTGATAAAAAATGTTTATAAATGTCTTATATTTGTGGCTCAAATCTACATCTGCTATCACTGATGCCCGACTCCCAACAGTGGTGGTTGGGACGCCGAACTTGTAGTTCCTGGCTCGAGATGCAGCGTAAGCCACCTGTGATGATCTAGATCTGGTAACCTGAAAATACTCTTAGAGATTTCCCCTGTCGCGAGTGAAGCGTAGGGATGTCATAGAGCAACCAATAAGACGGCGAAGAAGAGGGGTATGTAAATACCGAACCCGGGCCGACTACTAGGGAACCAGTAGATCATGTTGTTGTAGCCGTCTTGACCGCTCTGTGAAATCCCTCCGCCTCCGGCATGGCTGTTAGTGATACTTACCTCAGGCTTGGGACTTGCTTGCTTGCTGGTCTTAACTGTGGTGTTGTTGACCTCCCCCCCCCCCACCTTTTGTACGAGAGGGATAGTTGACTATGCGCTGGGTTGCTACTACAGGTCCTAGTGATGTCACCCTGACAGTCTGGACGAGATGTCTCGTAAATAGAAGCTGGTAAAAGTCGAGTTGGCTGTGCCTGCGCAGGACTGGACTATATCATCTGACGATAGGTTCCTCCACAGGTGCCAGGAAATCGTGCGAAGATACTGATGCTAGTAGAGAAGGGGCATCCATACGCCCCTTGAATGATCTTCAGCCAGGGTGCTATCATATACATGGTAACATCGGATGTCACCATCCAGTATAGTGATAGACATAATAGGCGTCTGTATCCCCTTGCTGGATCTGTGCAAAGTAGATATTGGTGGATGGCTCTACTGGATAGAGAAGGAGCTCATCTTCTAATCCATTGGCGAAGTCCGAATGTGCCGGAATCGAGTATAGGTGTTGTTCACAAGGCCAGAACGAGTAGGCTCATTCCTTGTATGAATTCCGGGACCGGGCGAAAGAATGTTCTGGACCAACCCTCAGCTCCGGCGTGGGACTTTTTCTCCAAAGCGTGCCGTTCAGATATCCCTGTTCCTAAGGTGAAGACCTTAAGGAAGGCTGTAAGATAGAGTTTTCACTGGACTGTAGATAGTTCGAGTAAAATCCTAAATAACGCTCTCAGGACGACCGCAAAGGTTCCACCTGTTTGAGTTCGTCGAGGTTGCAATGCGATAGCTCGGAGAAGTGCAGAAATGCTGCCGGTCTGGTAGATTACAAGTGTCTGGTCCGTCATTCATAATTCAGCCGTCGTCCATTAGAGAATATCCGCGTCCATGATCCAAAGACCTATTCCATATTCCATATAACAGTATTAGCACCAAATTCAAAAAGAGAATCATAGTATACATAAACATAGGCTTGTTTCCTGCAAGAGAGAAGCGGTCAACAGTTTTCAATGATGCCGGCAAGACATCATGATGTTCCAGAAATATCAAATCCGTATCGCTGATCAGTATTCTTAATCCATAATATTTGTTGTAAAGTCGTCATCTAAAGAATGATTTATCTCAGTCACGCTTTGATTGTGACTGTTCATATGAGCACCATGAGGATCTTGAAGTACATGGGTTCATACGGCCCATAGCCCCGGGTTAAGCGGAATTAGACACAAGTTACGAAACGTAACACCATAGATCTTGCACGCTACTCTCGTATTTTGCTATCAGGGTGCGATATGTATCGCTATTCGATTCTACTGGACTCCGGGGATCGTCTACTTCCTGGTAGATGTCCACCCTCGTTGAAAAGCGAGGAGCGTAACTCCTTGGCTAGGGTTGATCTGTATCTTTGGATGGCTCTAGCTGATGTTCACACTCGTGGACGGGCGTAACACTTTGACTAGGGCTGATGTTCACACTCGTGGACGGGCGTAACACTTTGACTAGGGCCGATATGTAAACTTCACTGGTACTAATCTGAAACTTCTTTCCAGATGTAGATGGAGTAGAAATCTGTTACTACCGAAGTAGAGGCAGCAACGGGATGGATTCCTCGAGACCGGCACTTAAAATAAGACCACTTCGACTGATACAGTTGAGGTGTGGAAGATCAGCTAGCTGATACCGTAGTTTCCGCAACTGTCCTAGATGAAAGCTATTTCTGTGAGGTAATCTCACTGAACTGCGATGCAGCCACAGTGGTACGATGAGAATTATGACGCAGTCATGCGCTGTGTGATATTTAGAGGAAATTCCTGTATCATGGCGATTGGCAGGAAGGCATAGACCAGGGAGTTGTCCCACTTGATCAATGAGGCGTCGATGGCCAGGATTTGCAGATCTATGATGAAACTGACGAAGAGTTGTAGTTCTACCTTGGCTCTTGTCGCAAACAGGTCTCTCAGAGGTTATCCCCAACGATGGAAATCTGTTGGAATACCTCTTTGTGGGGCGCCACTTCATCTGGATGATTTTGTCTGGACGGGATAAGTTATCTTCGATGATGGGATTGGCTGTCCGCTGTCCGTCGTCCTGGTGTGTGGCGGCCCGTCTTTGGCATTGTGGGTTGTGTCCAGTGGAGTAAGATTCTGGTTTCCTGGAATTCTAGCCACAGTCCGGACCCCCTCCTCCCTCTTTGCTTGTGTGAACGATGACTATCGAGTTGTCGAATGTCACGAGACGATCCCTGGAGTTGAGTGTTCCGGTGTCCATGCGTGGAACCCGTCGTGTGGACGGCAGTGTCCCGGTGTCCAAGCGTGGGACCCGTCGTGTGGACGGGCCACCGGATCCGATGAGTTGATGGCTTGCTCCAGAGGTACGGCTGACGGAGGGACTGTAGTGGCTGTATCTGTAAACGACCACATTGCGTGATGTCTTGTACTGATGTCAGCAGTCCCAGTAAATTCCTGTAAATACCAAACATGTGTAGGGTGGTATGCGGGGAAGGTGGTGTGTGGGGGGGTGAAGGGATTTTATTCTGCCAAATATTCAGTGATTACACATGATACATGATGTTACTATCCAATCTATATATTTCGGTCGAGCTCTACCAAATAATGTCAAGAAACCCAAGATGGCCCTTATGATCACCATGGCATCACGATCTTGGAAGGTAATTATGGTCTTTAATTTGGTTTTTATTTTCATATTTCTTCCTAAAGAACTGCAGAAACTAATAAAAATGATACATACTACTCAGCTTTGGCAAAATAAATTATTTTCGTGAGCTTACAGACAAAATAACTTGAGCAAAAGATGGACTTATTAAGTTCACAAATGTGATTTTCTGGGGACACCATGCGGCCGCCATTTTGAATTTTCTCATGAACATTTGCGCCTAGAATACTGCAATTAGGCTAAAAATGGCCTAAACTATTCCGCCAGGCATAAACTATTCAGTCAAGAAGTTTCAGCTTGCTAGCTGTCTTCTATACCGAAATAGCTTGGAAACTTTTAAAAAGTGCCCATGATTTCTCGCCTTGGTCAGGTAGGGTTACCGTTCACTGGTTGCCATATTATTCAGACTATGTTGCCACTCCATACAGCACATGATCTGCTTCACTATATTAGATCAGCCATTGTGTAAAATTGGACAGGAATTGAACAGAAAGAAAGACCTGTAGCTTGAACAAGAGATCTTTCTTTGATCCTCATGGCTTTTCGTAGCTTTTGGGACGCCATCTTGGATTGCCCCACTTTTTTATACTTAGCTGCCACTCTGACATGGCCAGCAGGGTTTTTTGTCACCTACAGGTATCACGTGATAAGAAAAACATCATGAAGCTTTGCCCCTCAAGATGGTACCAATAAGTCAAATTTCGGGTCCTAGCTCATGGACTAAATAGGCTAAAGGTATTTGAATGAACGTTTTGGGGTTGAGATGGACCAACATTGGCCTGATTGGGCTGCGGGAAATGTCAAAGTGAAGCTTTCAGGAAGTAGCATCCGACTGGACTAATGTGTTGTCCGTTTTCAACATTCTGCGCATGCGTAGGCAGGGAATTATAGGGAAGGGGCACTGGAAGGGACATTTTGGGGTCGAGGTGGACCCATAGTGGTCCGAATTGATCGTGTGAGGTATCAGTTTGAAGTTTGTGTGGCGTAAAACTAGCGCAATGGTGCGCATGAGCAGGCAGGAAATGGTTCCAGTATAACGTCTCCCATGATTATCACAGGCGCATGTTGTTGGTCAGTTATTAATTATGATATTAATATTTATATATTCTCCTCCTACTCAATGGAGTAGGAGGAGAGTATATATAAATAACTGACCAACAACAAGCACCTGTGATGATTATCCATCATTAAGACGAGGAATCAGTTCTCTAAAGAATGTTGAAAATGGCGAGTATTCTGTGCGGAAAAGGTGCGAGATTCAAGTTGATATGCCGGTAGCTAACTTTGGGTTTTGTGAACTATCCTTGTCCAATCAGATTTATGCCCGGTACCTTCACCGTACTGTAGTTAATATACCAGCGAAGACACAAAGCTTGTTATCCGCTGTTTTTCTCCAGGTTCATCGTTCAATTCCAGGTAGGTTAAAGGGAGAGAACCTCGCCAATAATGGCTTTCTGAATCTATAGTCTGGTTACCTCCCCTGATAATATCCAGAATGACTCAAAGAAAAAGTGGATACGCCAGACTCACTCACAATTCTATCACTTCAAGAGCAATTTCACATCTGAGTGTGCAAAGAATAGTTTTATCAAATTTATTGGAATGAGAAGTTGATGGAATGGTGATTACCTTGGTCTTCATGATTATTTACCATATGTACATTGACAAATTTGGTTTTTCATGACAAAGATCTGTCAACTGTCACAACGGCATTAAACAGGTCAACTGAAATAATGACAAGGAAGAAATCATCAACTAATGATTTTATTCTTACAACTTACATGCAAACTACATGTACGTATGAACAGGGAATGCCATCGAACAATACTGCTTATATCAACAAGGAAAGGGACTGTAGAACATATAACATAAACCATAATAAATATGGGATCTAAGTAAAATACATCTCCCAATACAAAAGTATATTACCCACTCATAATAGACGTTTTAGATTATAAACCATTTAATCACATCATCAATTGGTAAATTATTAATTAAGCCAGGCAGTAAAACACTCCTCTACGAAGTATGGATAACACAGCCACCATACATTTTATACTTGTTTAAAATATCAAAACAAAAGACTATTATATTGTACTGCCTGTTGCAATTAAAATATGTACATGTATATAATGTATATGTACATTGTACATGTACAACAGTGTTTCAGAACGTGAGTAATTTATCACAGATTCCTTTTTGACATGTCTTTTGAATTCATGGAATGAGAAATGCAGCTAAAATTATTGCAGCTGTTTATAATGTCAATTATAATGTATGATGATGTTCCATCTGATATGGTAATTCAGAGTAGGCCATTTTTAGTTGATTGTTCGTTTCTCATGACCCCACTTTTCGAGATACATATGCTACCTGTGCAATTATGGAAACATCTAATATAAATACACAAAAATGTATAATGGGACATGATCCAAGCTCTAAACATTCATCTTAGGTGGCATAAAATTAGTCTCTAGCTTCACAAGCAATAAAAAAAAAACTAGGACGCTTTTTTTTGCACACACCAAATATATCCATCTTTTCAAACAACTTACTAATAGAGTCATCTGCTCAAAATTAAAGGGGAGATGGATCATGAGAAACAAACAATAACCAACTATGGCCTGATTTCTCACCAACCAACAGCTGTAGCATCATCATTCTTGTCAGTTGAAGTGAGGCCACAAATATACTGTGACCTTTTGAAGAGGGGCAGTGCTAAATTGCAACACATCACAGTTCTACAAGGCCTGGCACTTCAGGTTTAGACTGGATACCTGTACCTCCCCTGTATATTTATACAGGTTACGGCCAGTCTCACTGGTTCAAAATTTTGCCGCCGATACAGACTGAATTCAAATTCTATTGGTTGATAATTCCAGTTACCTGATTGGTTATCACAGTTCAGGTCGCCTTTCATTGGGCCAGAATCATTCATTCTCTGGGTCTGTCTGTGTTTATTTGGACCAATAAATTCTGCAATACAGAGAACGAGTCGAGATCAAAAAAGAATTTTGAACCGATGATGCCAGCCAAAACCTCTCTACTGTATGGACACACAGGAAAGGTGACCAGTCTATTTCAGCTTCAGCTTCACATATCAAGTTAAATACTACACTGATGTTCCATCGATCTACTGAATCAGGTAATATCTTCAAACAAGCACATGGTCAATTGTGTTGTTCTTCAAAATGGCAATGTGCAGTTCCTTTGATAGAAAATTTCAATTTTGAAGACAAAACAGAGGCACTTGATGTTTGAGTCTATATATGAATATAGCCACATAATATTGATAGAGCTGTCACATTATAACACCGTATTCTGAAGAGAAATAATGTCACATTTGTTCAAGCCTAAAACGTGCCGCTAATATTCGACTTGGTGTGTGAAGACGTTACAGCTCAAGTAGGGTTGGTTTGATGAGGGCTCCCTGCAGTTGGATCAGCATGCAATAACACTCCAAAACTGGAATATCGAATGAACTTCAATTTTCCATGAAACACCACAATCATTTAGTAATGACAAAATACTGAGAAAAAAGAAAAATATTTCAGTCAAGTATTCTATGAAAACAGCATTTACACGATGCTGAATTTACTTTCCGAAATACCTGTACGGCACACTTAAAATTACTGTAAATATCATACAATGTATTACATTGAAAAATATGTATAAAAGCGATTTGCCCATGTGTTCTATCAGGTCTATCAAGATAATCAACAAGGTTTATATCAGACCTACAAACACATTATAAAATGTACTAGTTTACTGTTCCTAAAACAGAACAATTGATAAGAACAAAAATACAATTTTTCTCCGAAAATCATGGGTGATATATTTCTGATAGGGTAATCGATTTATCAGAGGAATTACCGTACACCATACAATGAACTACAATAACGTGTACTGTATTTCCTGAGAAAAAAAAAAGCATTTAAAAATGAACTGGAAAGCCGTTTGATCGACTATCGTTCTATTTCAATACTATTAAAGCATCAGAGAGAGAAAAATATCTGGCAAGTTAGTTTGAATTTTGGGAGAATACTTTGTGCCTCAAAAAATACAAAAAAAATACATGCTGCCAGATTTTGCTCTCAGCATCAATTCGAAAAACCTTCACTAGTATCTCTCCTTGAGTTAGGGCTGTTCAGGATGTTGTTGTTGTGCTGTAATGACAGTACTGATGAAAGGGCAATGTTATGTATATTGCGTGGGGTTAGTGCAACTCAGCATCACTAACTGTGACATTAAGAAAAATATTTCAGTCAAGTATTCTATGAAAACAGCATATACATGATGCTGAATTTACTTTCCGAAATACCTGTACGGCACACTTAAAATTACTGTAAACATCATACAATGTATTTGATTGAAATATATACGAGAGATCCTGAAGGATCTTGGCGCCCACCATTGTCTGATAATTGTAAGCTAATGACAAGAGGATCTTTTTGTCCATTGTTACTAAGAACAAATGATTGATTTGTAATTTTGTTTGCAGAATTTCGAAATTTGAGCGAAAAAGATCGAAAAAGGGACACTGGAAAACACCAAGATATTATCTATCTAAGGTTCAGAAGTTTCAAGATTTCTAGAAACTGTACTTGATGTCGGTTGTTATAGTACAAGTGAAATGAGCAAAGTTAGTCTGAAAGTGAATGTCCGGAGGATCCTTCGTCTTCGTTTTGTAGTATTTTTTTTTTTTGCACGTGTCATCATTGGATACTGGAAGCGAAGACTAATCTCTTTGACACTTTGGCATGAGCCCTGATTATCTCCCTTGGATCGAAACACGCAGTAGTCTACAGTTGTCGAGTTGTGACGTTGTTTCACAAGAGTGACGTCCCTTCGGCAGACAAAATGGTGGGCAGTTCACTTTCAACGGCATGGACTAAAGTAAACTGATTTAAAATTTGAAGAAATACATTTTAATTCGAAATCATTTGAACTCCTTGATATAGAAGGTGAAAGTATGGATATTCTCTATAGTCAATATATAGAATATGCCCCATCGTTTGATAAGCCGACTCTTGTGATGCAACGTCACAATTCGGGAATGCAGTATTAATTTGAAGCGTAACTTGGATTTTCGAATCGGACCAAAAAGGTATCTTGCACAACTGGACCACAAGGGGAACCTGTATACCAAATTTGAGAAAGATCTATGCAGCACTTCCTGAGAAATCACGATAAAATTTCATGGGGAAATCCAAAATGGCCGCCTGGTGGCTATATTGGATTTTCGAATCGGACCGAAAAAGGTATCTTGCACAACTAGACACCAAGGGGAACCTATATACCAAATTTGAGAGAGATCCATGAGGTACTTCCTGAGGAATCACGATAACAAAGTTTCATGGGGCAATCCAAGATGGCCGCCTGGAGGCCATATTGGATTTTCGAATCAGACCAGAAAAGGTATCTTGCACAACTAGACACCAGGGGGAACCTGTGTACCAAATTTGAAAAAGATCCATGCAATAGTTCCTGAGAAATCGCAATAACAAAGTCTCATGGGGAAATCCAAGATGGCCACCTGGTGGCCATATTGGATTTTGGAATCGGACCAGAAAAGCTACCTTGCACAACTAGACTACAAGAGAAACCTGTGTACCGAATTTGACAAAGATCCATGCATCAGTTCCTGAGAATTCAAGATAACAAAATTTTATGGGGAAATTCAAAATGGCCGCCTGGTGGCCATATTGGATATTCGAATCGGGCCGAAAAAAGTATCTTGCACAACTGGACCACAAGGGGAACCTGTGTACCAAATTTGAGAGAGATCCATGCAGTACTTCCTGAGAAATCACGATAAAGTTTCATGGGGAAAACTAAGATGGCTGCCTGGTGGCCATATTGGATTATCAAATCGGACCGAAAAAAGTATCTTGCACAACTAGACCCCAAGGGAAAACTGTGTACCAAATTTGAGAAAGATCCATGTAGTACTTCCTGAAAAATGACGATAACAATGTTTCATGAGGAAATCCAAGATGGCTGCCTGGTGGCCATATTGAAATTGAATTTTCGAATCGGACCAGAAAAGGTATCTTGCACAACTGGACCCCAAGGGGAACCTGTGTACCAAATTTAAGAAAGATCCATGGAGTACTTCCTGAGAATTCACGATAAGTTTCATCGGGAAATCCAAAATGGCTGCCTGGTGGCCATATTGGATTTTCGAATCGGACCAGAAAAGGTATCTTGCACAACTAGACCCGAAGGAGAACCTGTGTACCAATTTTGAGAAAGATCCAAGCAGTAGTTCCTGAGAAATCACGATAACAAAGTTTCATTTGGAAATCCAAGATGGCCGCCTTGTGGCCATATTGGATTTTCGAATGGGACCAGAAAAGGTATCTTGCACAACTAAACCCCAAGGGGAACCTGTGTACCAAATTTGAGAAAGATCCATGCAGTAGTTCCTGAGAAATCGCGATAAAGTTTCATGGGGAAAACTAAGATGGCCGCCTGGTGGCCATATTGGATTTTCAAATCAGACCGAAAATGGTGTCTTGCACAACTAGACCCCAAGGGAAAACTGTGTACCAAATTTGAGAAAGATCCATGTAGTACTTCCTGAGAAATGACGATAACTATGTTTCATGGGGAAATCCAAATGGCTGCCTGGTGGCCATATTGGATTTTCAAATCGGACCAGAAAAGGTATCTTGCACAACTAGACCCCAAGGGGAACCTGTGTACCAAATTTGAGAATGATCCATGAAGTAGTTCCTGAGAAATCGCGGTAACAAAGTTTCATGGGGAAATCCAAGATGGCCGCCTTGTGGCCATATTGGATTTTCGAATCGGACCAAAAAAGGTATCTTGCACAACTAGATCCCAAGGGGAACCTGTGTACCAAATTTGAGAAAGATCCATGAAGTAGTTACTGAGAAATCGCGGTAACAAGAATTGTTTATGGACGGACTGACGGACGGACGACGGACCACGGACGAAAAGTGATTTGAACAGCCCACCATCTGGTGATGGTGGGCTAAAAAGCGATTTGCCCATGTGTTCTATCAGGTCTATCAAGATAATCAACAATGTTTATATCAGACCTGCAAACACATTATAAAATGTACTATTTTACTGTTCCTAAAACAGAACAATTGAAAACAACAAAATACAATCTAATTTCCTCCAAAAATCGAGGGTGATCTATTTCTGATAGGGTATTAGGTTTATCAGATGAATTACCGTACACCATACAATGAACTACAATAACGTGTACTGTATTTCCTGAGAAAAAAAAGCATTTAAAAATGAACTGGAAAGCCGTTTAATTGGCTATCATTCTATTTCAATACTAAGCCTCAGAGAGAGAAAAATATCTGGCAAGTTAGTTTGAATTTTGGGAGAATACTTTGTGCCTGTTTACCAAAAAAAAACCCCAAAAAACCAAAACAAATACATGCTGCCAGATTTTGCTCTCGGCATCAATTCGAAAAACCTTCACTAGTATCTCTCCTTGAGTTAGGGCTGTTCAGGATGTTGTTGTTGTGCTGTAATGACAGTACTGATGAAAGGACAAAGTTATGTATATTGCGTGGGGTTGTGCATCTCACCATCACTAACTCTGTGACATTATCATTCAAGGGAGATAAGCAGAGTGAATCCCAGTTGCACTGTTTCTCCGACCAGTTCAGATCAAGTTTTGCATCAGTTACATCGGTATCAATCCAGTTATTCTTTCTTAAAGCAACTTGTGCTTTGGTATATGAGAAAATAGCCATTAACAAACATATTAATGAACACTTTTCAGGATTTTCTTTCTAAAACTTCAGCATTTCATTAAGGCCGGAGTTTAAGTAATTTGACAGAAATTTACCAAGTTCAGGATGTGGCATAACTCTAGCCCAGTATCTTTTTTTCAATATCCCTCTTCTCTCCAAGGAATTACAGTTTGCTGTTTGCATTCCTGGAGACTTTATACCTGCTCAGAGCCCCACATTCCTACAAAGATTTCACCTTTTTGGGAGGTGGTGCAAGCTCTGGGTCATATAGTCCATTCAATATTTTAGCATCATCTGTTTTGTCTCTTTTAGCAGCATTGCAAACTATTCCTCCCCCTAACATTACCAAAGCTGGTCGACCACCCTCTGGTGAACCAGTTATCTCCCTTGATTCTCTGACCTCGTCTATCGTCTCCGCCTCTAACTGGTTTGATCCAGCATAGAAGCAGTTTGTGTTAACATCGCTAGTCCCATTTTCCACCTCCTTGAGTATGGTCTCGATTTTACTAACAACCAGGTCAACATTGTCTTTGTTAAAGCACATCGGAGGTTTAAACTTGAGAACGTTTTCGTGAGGTCCATCACGGCTTAGCAATATGTGCTCCTCCCTCAATCTAAAATGAAACAATGGTTGACTGATTAGGATTTAACATCACTTTCCAAAAAATTTCAGTCATATTACAACAGTGCCTACTTGCAACAAAGTCTTAATGCCACCATTTTATATTATAGTGCGGTCTAACTGAAGCATCAAGCTGTGAAACGAAATGATGATTCTGAATGTTAATTAAACTGCATATTATTAGTGACCTTGACCCTTTCACCCCAATAATTTTCTTGCTTGCCATAAGATCGAGTATACTTGAAGTTTGATCACAATTGGAGTATCACAAAATAATGGACATAAACAATTTTCATTGATTTCCAGCTTTTTGAGGGCAATGACATTGACCTTTGACCACAACATTTGTGCCTGACACATATTCTCCCTCTAATGTGTGCACTTACAATACTTTTCAATTTTCTATCACTTCCTGATTCAAAGACCAGTAACCTTGATCATTTGACCAAGGCTATTCGACCTCAATTTTGATAGTATCAGATAATCCTCTCCCTCCAGTCATGCGAGTGTATCCACTCACAAAAAATTGAGACTGTAGAAAACACGCAGAGATATAGTCTCTGGATAGATTGGGGTCTAAATTGTCCACTGACCTAAATTGTGTGTACTCTACATATCGTCTTCCCCTAATTTATCCACTTGCAAAAATTAGGATATTCAATGATTCTTAAATTTTTTGGACCACAGTGGCCTTGACCTTTTGACCACAAAATGAATAGGGTTCTCCTTTGCCCCATGGGAAAAGGTATTCCCAATGTTCGAACCAATCCATAACCTGCAACTGGAGATATCATAGTGACAACAGAACTTAACAGACAGACAACACTTACTCTAATCAATACCTCATCTAACAACAGGCGTATAAAAAGATCAGGCATTATTTGCTTGAGATTGATTGGGTTGGCAGATTAATTTGAGTTCACTGTATGCCCATTGGTGGATTTCTTGGAACTGTAGGAACTCATTTTAGATCCAGAGAGTATGCCAGAGAGTTCCAATGCTTGCCAACCAGAAGCACCATGCCATTCTGTTTAGCATGACCAATGCACTTTCTTAGCATGCCCTATGCCCATTGCTAGCATGCCCTATGTCTGTTCCTAGCATGCCCTATGCCCATTCCTAGCATGCCCTATGCACATTCCTAACATGCCCTATGCCCATTCCTAGCATGCCCTGTGCCCATTCCTAGCATGCCCTGTGCCCATTCCTAAAGCCACAATTTTATATTATAGTAGGCCTACTGTCTCACTGAAGCATCAAGCTGTTAAACGAAATGACGATTCTGGATGTTAATTAAACTGCATATTATTAGTGACCTTGACCTTTTCACCCCGATACATTTCTTGCTTGTCATAAGATAGTGAAGTTAATCACTATCCACAGTCATCCATGTACTGGAGTATCACAAAGTATTGGACATAAATAATTTTCACTGATTTCCTGCTTTTTGAGGGCAGTGACATTGACCTTTGACCATAATATTTGTGCCTGACATATAGTCTCCCTCTATTGTCTGGACTTACAATATTTTTCAATTTCCTTTCACTTTGAGAAATTCTCTACATAGGGCAGATATGTGGCATAATGGTATAGGCAGTCAGCATCATCCCAAATATACAGTCAATCAGGTCAATCTGCAAGGGTAAACTCCGGTACTCAATGAAATATGAAATCCACTTAGATCACTAGATGGACTAACCTGGTAACGATTCGTTTTGCTTCCTCGGTGGCTGGCTCACGAGTTCCTCTATCCTTTACAAGATCAACCCCAACAAACAAACCTCTTCCTCTGAAAATAATAAAACATCAAAACTGAATAATGCTAATTCTTGCATTTACAATGGGTACATTTACAACAGGACATCTAACAATGTACATTTATTAATATACAAGAGATCCACTATACTATTCTTAACCATTCAAATCCAGGCCAAAGTTTTTGGAAGAATTTAGTTCAAAGACTCATGGGATTTATTAAACACTAGACTAATGAAGACACTGAAGGTTGTATTATCATTCTCCTATCCAAACAATGTTGTGAGATTTTCTGTTCAATGACAGATCTTGTACCAAATCTCTGCCATGTCTGTCTGAATTTTGATCAGCCTAGCCAAACACATTTTCCACCCTTCAAATCCTTAGAAAGTATTTAATGAAAACAAGCAAACCTAATGTCTCCAATCATTGCATGGTTATCTTGAAGTTTTCGGAGTTTCTCTGTCAAATAATTCCCTACGGTGAGTGCCTTGTCTTGTAGCTTCTCTTTCTCGATCACATCAAGGACTGCCAATGCCACAGCACACGACACAGGGTTCCCACCATACTGAAATAAACCATCATCACATAGGTCTTAGAGAACGAAATCTTCAACTGTAGGTAGGAGTACTGAATAGATGTAGGCAGATTAAATAATTCCCCTATTATCAAGATTATGCAATACTTTTTAGGGAAATTCCTGAAACGGTGGGATATTTGGGACCTGTTTTATTCAAAGGTTAACTTTAAAACAGCAATTCTGTGCACACATATACATTGTATAGTCTCCCCTGGGCAGACTGTAAATACCTATAACAGTTTGCTATGGGGATGTCTAACCAGCGCACTGATTGGCTAAAACACAAATCATCATGTGCCTCCATTAGATGCACTCTGATTGGTTACTGTAATTCCAGAGCAAGGATAGCTCAACGATATCATATTGGGGATGACATAGGGGGGAAATGCAGTATAAGCTAAAGCATGAAATACAGCAATTTTAGCTGAACATATTTACAAATGTAATTTCCTGAAAGACTTCACAGACATGGTTTCCTTTACTGATTGAGGAAGGCTACATGTATTCCAAATTATTGATCCATAGTATCTCAAACTTCCCTTGACATATTCCATTCTTCATATAGGGATATATACAAGTTGTTTGCGGTGGTTTCTTAAAGTTTGCTTTGTGACTTCAGCAGTTTGTCGGAAATAATTTGGGGATAGTTAAAGTTTGGTTTACAATTGATTAAAACAGCTTTCCGATGTCATCCAGTTCAGTAGTTTGAAGAGGGAGAGAGAAGGGGTGGTGCATTAATTATAATTCTAGAATCTACAGAGCAAGTTGTACAATTACAATACATGTACATGTAAACTGTCCAATTTGCACCACGCACCGGGTAATTACAGGACAGAATTTTAATCAAACTTCAACTCACAGGTACGTATGTCTCATTATAAAACGTTCACTTTCATCTCAGATAATATTGTTGTTGACATAGAGCTTACTCAGCCACCCAACTTACTGTGTTGAAATATTCTATACCAGTGTTAGTAAAGCTAGCTGCTATCTCAGGTGTTGTCACTACGGCAGCCACGGGATGACCATTACCCATTGGTTTACCCATTGTCACAATGTCTGGTACAACGTCTGCAAATACACAATTGCACATAATATTCAACATCACACATGATAAATAAAAGCTTTCAAAATATATGAGGTTATGGAGTGGGGTGATGCTTAATTTGGGAGACAGAAAAAGTTTGAGCTCGGAACTGGATGATATAGATTCAGCGATATACATATAGTCCACTGGGCTTGAAGAGGATGCATACATCCAGTACCTAGTGACTTTCATAATCTACTAGAGGGTGGGCTCATGAAGGGTTGTGGAATCTACTAGAGCGTGGTGCTCATGTAGGACTCAAAACTAGATACAGTTACATCATAGATTGCAATAAGTGTCCTGTCCTGTCCAAGTTTGATTGTTTATGGTACATCCTTCTACATGTAAGAATTAAATCACCCTATTAAAATTCAATCACCCTATTAAAATTCAATCACCCTCAACTTTGTGGACAAAATCATTCTAATCAATTTGATCACCCTCTGAAATTATTAAATTAACAAAGAAACAATGGATTATCTCCATGATTTTGGCCATCTGTTAAAATCCTGTTCTAATAATTTTGATCACCTCCAGATTTTATGGTGGGAATTTTCACTTTCTGTAATTGAATTTTTAAAGGGATTACATGTACTGGATTTCATTATATTTGAATTTCAGATAAATATTACATGTACCAATGGAACTCCAAAGATGGAAGAAATGCCAAAATGCGTTGATCTTATTTTGCCGTGAATGCCGTCAATGTTTGATAAATAACATAACAATGTTTATTTGGCATACCACAGCCATGTCATATCTGTCATAATTACTGTCCCATTTTTGTTATGGTTATAAATTCTACCTAGTATACCACATATTGCTAGTACATATGTTCTGAAAGATATGACAGGGCCATTCAAACAATACAATGGGCTGTTCTTCCACAGCTGACATACCTGCAAGACTCAAAATTAGCATTGCACACATGCACAAATGCATGTATTTTTTCCACGGTGCACGTAAATTTTGATCGGCAGGTGCATGTAGGCAAATTGCTGTGCATGTACATGAGAAATTTAGGTGCATACTGTGCATGTAATTTTTTTACCCAAGTTCGAGCCTTGGCCTGAGGTAATGAACAACTTTGACATTAGAGATAATGGATATAAAATTTCCATTAATCGTGTTAGAAAAGAACAGAAAACATTTTGCAGTGAATACATGTACAAATTTGAAAGCAATCTCCAACTCATGTATTATTTTTTTCCTGAAACAGCCCATGAGAAAAAATATAGGAGTGCTTACCATATGGCTGGAAGGCCCAGAATTCGCTGCCCACTCTGCCAAATCCAACTTGTACCTCATCAGCGATACAAACACCCCCAGCTTCATGGATATACCTGCAAAATAGAGAAAAATAATTATTTAATTTACCTAGTGTAATTCTTTACAAAATCTTAAGTCTGTAACTTTATTTTTATAGGAAATCTGTGATCAACAACAATTTCAACTCAAAAATAAACTTCAATTTACAAGGATGAAAACCATATTTGTAAAACAAGAACACATGAACAGGCCAAAAACATACAGCACAAGAATTTCATGCACTATCAGAGGTCAAAATAATACAGTGTCCACCTGTCCCTGTCAGGCAAATTTTTTAGCGGATAGGCAGCGAGGCTGAAAATGGAACTATCTGTCTCTTGTGACAGGTGAAATATTTATCATATACAATTCACAAAGTATTTTTTGTGTGTCAAGAAAGTCGAAAAGAGTTCATTCTCCTTGGTGTAAAAAGTGGGTCACAGCGTTCAGTTTGATGCATTCAACACAGAGGTAAATGTAGAAAAATAATTTTAAAATAAAATTTAGGATATTTTTTAAATATTTTCGCTCCTCATTATCTTCTTTGTGATCTTGTTTCTTTCAGCGAATCAATTTGCACCATTCCAATTTAACTTTTCGCCACAAATATTATTTCTTCCCGCTCAGGATGAAAAAAGTCGGCTCAATATCCTTGAGCTACAGTTGATAAGCTGAATCCTTCCTAGTGATTTTTAAGCTGGTGTGAGATGTACATGTATCACATATTCTGCAACACTCATGGCAGAAAATCTGCTGAAATACAATCTTGATTGAAATCATAGAGTGAGTGAGTGAGTGAATAGGGTTTAACGTCGCTTTCAACATTTTTCCAGCTAAATCACGACAGGGAAGGGAAGGGAGGGGAGGGGGTACCTACTTGTAACAGAGCAGATCTAATGCTGCCATTTTATAGTGCTGTCCCACCAAAATATCATGCCGTAGGCAGACATGAAACCCCACTCAGTCACATTATACTGACACCGAGCGAACCAGTCCTTGTTCTATCCCCTTAATGCTGAGCATAAGCGAGGAAGCAACAAGTTCCATTTTTCAAGTCTTTGGAAGTAAATGTATGTGCCTCGAAAACATACCAGTTGTATCAACACACATGCAATATAGCGATGAAAACATGATGTACTTACTTATAAACAGATTTCAAATAAGACGGTGGGAATATTATCTGTCCTCCACAGCTCTGCATAGATTCTGCGATGAAACAACCAACATTGTGACCTTTGGAGTGGACTTTGTTGATGAGATCTTGAACCTCCTGAGCATATTTCTCACCGAGGTCTTCCCCGGGGTAATCACAGTCTCTGTATTTACCTCTGTATACATCAGGACACGGAGCCTGTATACACACATGATAGAACAAAGTTTTGTGTATAGTACTGACTTCATACTGTATAGTTCATACTGGTCAGTACTGTTCAGTATGTGATACATGTAGCACTGTAGTGACAACAACAGAGTGTCACTCTCTCAAAACCTCTTGGCTTACCCTCAGTAATTGAGAAATATCCAGAATTGTCCTTTTTATACCATATCAAAGTGTAGGAATTGAATCATGTTACAACCTAATGTAGTTGCATGTGCGGCATATATTGTAGCCCGGTATTTCAGAGCTGAATTGGCCACTGAAACATGATGTTGATTCTGAAAAAAGGGGCATAGCTCTGTAGAACATAGGCTGTGATGACTCAATTTTGACAGGCATCTGACCTATAACTACATGTATATGAACAAGCAGCCAGAGGATGCTAGGTCCCCCGCCGAAATGGCAGCAATATTTTTTAGCATTGTTGGTCTCAGGGGATATACATGAGGGAGGCAACTGCTGCTTCATAGGCGTTGGATGTGGAAGGGTCTTTCTGCCTTCCCAAGTTTTAAGATCAACTCAGAACGATTGACTGAAAGTTGATTGCTTCTGTAATATAGTTTCCATGCAGTGAAGCACCGAGAAGCATCCCCAAGTGACATCTCAAGGCATTATCTGCAAACCAAATTTGACGAGAAGCTGAAGGCATCAACCTGTTGCCCGGAAACCAAATTTTAAATTTGCCACCAGTTGTCGCCACCTGTAGGTGCAAGTGAGCGAAATGCAATCCCAAGCATCATCTCATGGCATGGTAGCCTACATGTATTAGCCTATAGTATCTTCTGTAGGGGGCCAATGATCGGCTGATGCAGCAACAACAGCATTTTCCCAGTTAGACGGCAGATTTTGAAATCAAAAACCAGGCCGCGCTATGTCATCAGTCAACTGAGACAGTCGCGTGGTTGTGTATGAAGATTGGGGTGGGTCTTATCTAATAGTGATCCAATGAAAATGCTCGTATTAGTTTAAAATGGCGGGGTCGAATGACCAATCACTGAACGGGAGACAGCTGGAACAGTACGTTGACACTGTCGGTTAATACAGGGGGCGTCGGAAGCAAATTCAAAGTGGTACAGCCACTATCATTGCACTTTAGGTGACGATCCAGGGGCCGCCCAGGCCCCAGATGCTCCTGGGGTCTAGATCGCCGAAGAAGCGTTCTGAGCGATTTCTGGCGTCAATCAAAATCACTCTGCATTGAAGTGTATTTTTAGTTCTTTCCTAACCCTTTTATCATGAAAACGCAATCGATGGTTTTCTGCGATGCTGAATTACAAAAAATTGTGTATAGTATAGGGCGATTCCATGTCACGTAAGTTACATTTTCATTCCCGATGGGGATGTATTTGTAACATTTGACAAAATTAACAGCCATGACTACACCAATAACAAAACAAATCACTTAAATAAAAGTATTTCTTATAATTTGAATGGGTTTTTGATTAATTTCAGTGAAACTAATTAGCATCTGGGCTTAATTAAACAAGTGTCACGTAAGTTACTCAGAGAATTAGGGTAGTTTTGGGTCATTTGACGTATGTTAAAAATTCTCTGATTTGGATGGAATAATCTTAAAAGTTCTCACCTATAGCGATAGCTTGAACAATGAATTAGTAGACCTGAGTATAGTTGCCATCAGTCACTTTGCCATATTTCACCACAAGAGTTATAAAGATTGTTAACCAGTGTCACGTAAGTTACAAATGTGCGTCACGTAAGTTACATGGGATGGGTTTCTGGACTATTTATTCAGAAATACTTGCACAAATGTTTAGAAATTGAATAATACGATGTAAATATACAGAAAGAACAATTTCTGGGATACTTAACTGTTCATTATTTTCTAATTAATTACCAGACTCATTACCATATTTTCAGTGAAAACATTGGAATTATTTATGGGACTGGCCCCTGTATTTGTCTGCAAGGACAGTTTAGGATATCCTAATAGTATACTTTTAATGGTAACAAAGTTAGAAATACTTAATAGTTGGATTTGCTTTTGACAAAAAAATTATTCTTAGTTTACATGGTATTGTATATGTAACTTACGTGACAATTTTTGTAACTTACGTGACATGTCACGTAAGTTACACAACTTCACTCGCCTAAATTTCTATTCAACTATTTGTTTTTTACCAAGTTAAGAGGTGGATGTTCCTAGTGGACATAAGGTAGTTTCATTGAGAGAAGAGTTTTTTATATCTATTGCCTATATTATCTCTTGACAAAATGACCCATGAAAATTTGTCACGTAAGTTACATTGCGATAATCGGATTGATTATTGAGTGAAAATGACATAGTCTTGCCAACTTCACAAATTTGGCAAGTTTTCATGTTAGAATACATGGTTATTAGTTACTAACATCAGATATAACCAAACTGAGATGAATACTTCAGATTTTACATCTTAATTTGAGGCCTACTACAAAATCACATTTTATGGCTGTCCGAGTTTGCTAGGTATTTTAATGGTATTTTTTTCTAGAATGTGGACCAGTCAATGACAAAAACTTCATTTTGTCTTAGTTCAGGCATTGGTTGATACAAAAAATCAACAGATGTTCCAATCCTAGCAGTTTGAAATTTGAGCAACTTTCACTCTCTGTCGTGGAATCGCCCTATAGTACTTTATCCTAGGCACATCGTGTAGAAGTAACCGAGATGATGCATCGATAATGTATACCAAATTTTACATTGAGCATTTGAACAGTGTCAGAGATAGAGATCATTAATGATTTTACATAAATTAAAGATGGTTGCCCATCCTTCCCGTCACTCAGAGGAACTAATGTGGTTATTCATTAATGCAAGTCTCTTCATACATCGATGCTGTAAATCAAGTTTCGTATAGAACATTTGAATGGTATCAGAGATAAACATCATTAAAGATTTTGAATAAATTAAAGATGGCCACCAAGATTTCCGCCCAATCAGAGAAGCCAGATCTGTCATTCATCGTAAGTCTCTTGATGCATCAATGATGTATACCAAATTTTACACTGAGCACTCCAACGGAATCAGATATAGAGATCATTAATGATTTTGCCTAAATTAAAGATGGCCACCAAGGTTTTCAGTCAATCAGGTCCCGATTCAAAGTATCTGGATGTATCGATGATATATACCAACCTTCATATAAAACAATTGAATGGTAACCGAGATATGTAGGCTATCATTATCGATTTCGCATGAATTAAAGATGGCCTCCAGGGTTCCCAGCTAATCAGAAAAGCCTGTTTGGTAATTCGTTGAAAGTTGCTTGATGTATCGATGATGTATATCAAATTTCGTATTGAACAGTTGAATGGTTTCCGAGATATGAATCATTATCCATTTTGCATGAAATTAAAGATGGCTGCTAAGGTTCCCACCCAATCAGGTCCCAATTCTATAGGCTTCTGGTCCTTGACTAGGTAAATAAGCATACCAAATTTGGAATTCATCAGCGGAACAGTTTTCCGGCTATCTCGCTCACGAACGGACGTACGGACAGACGGACGTATAAGATGATGACAATACCCCATGGCCAAAATTGGCCGAGGGGTAAAAACATGGGTCTGTGCCTGATAAATTTTAAGCCTTTTGGGGTTGCAACTCATTCATAGAAAGCTCCCTGTACATGAACAACTGCACTGACAACTGCATGCCATCATCTGTCAGTCTGAAGACCGGCAAGGTTGAATTCAGTTCAATTCAGGAAATTGATCATATGCACAGTGTGCACCCAAACATTAGGAACACAGTTGTAATTAATATAGTAATATACATGTGTGGACACAAATGATTCGTGCAGAAGCTTCAGGGTAAATCATATGATGTGCAATACAATTATTTGTTAGCAAAATTGAAGGAAATGTTGTCCTTCGTTTAAGATGACACGAAATTCAAAAATCAGGGATTCAGT
Organism: Hanleya hanleyi; assembly: GCA_036873755.1. Lineage (NCBI taxonomy): Eukaryota > Metazoa > Mollusca > Polyplacophora > Lepidopleurida > Hanleyidae > Hanleya > Hanleya hanleyi. The sequence goes on along the minus strand of JAVTVY010039111.1, from coordinate 50,895 downwards.
ACTGAGGGGATTTCCCCGCCAGTTATTTCACATTATACTTCTGAAATAAAATATGGTTCATGCAAAAGCTTTAGGGTAAATCATATGATGTGGAATAGAATGATTTCATATAGCAAAATTGAAGGCCCATTTTGACTGGAACGGACAAGAAGAAGAGAAACTCAGTGGTGCCACCTTCAGGCAGATGTTGCTGAAATGCAATACGGACTGGCATCCTGTTGCAAGGAATGCGTATTCCGAATTTCGGAATAATCCAACACAGCATTAGGAAGTTATCGCTTCGAACAGATGTACACGGAAAAAAAATCTATTTTGACCCAGTGGCGCCACCTTCAGGCCGATGTTGCTGAAATGCAATACGGACTGGCCTCTTGTCGCAAGGTATGCATATTCCGAATTTCGGAAGAATCCAACAAAGCGTTAGGAAGTTATCACTTCGAACAGACGTACACGGACATTCACGGATACGAAGAAGCAAGAACTAGTGGCGCCACCTTCAAGCAGATGTTGCTGAAATGCAATACGGACTGGTGTCTTGTCGCAAGGAATGCGTATGCCGAATTTCGGAAGAATCCAACTAAGCGTTAGAAAGTTATCGCTTCGAACAGACATGCACGGACGTACACGGACATCCACATACGCAAAGAAGCAAGAACTAGTGGCGCCACCTTCAGGCAGATGTTGCTGAAATGCAATACGGACTGGCCTCTTGTCGCAAGGAATGCGAATGCTGAATTTCGGAAGAATCCAACAAAGCGTTAGGAAGTTATCGCTTCGAACAGACATGCACGGACGTACACGAACATCCACGGACACAAAGAAGTAAGAACCAGTGGCGCCACCTTCAGGCAGATGTTGCTGAGATGTAATACAGACTGGCATCTTGTCGCAAGGTATGCATATTCCGAATTTCGGAAGAATCCAACAAAGCGTTAGGAAGTTATCGCTTCGAACAGACATGGACGGACATCCACGGACACAAAGAAGCAAGAACCATTTTAAAGTCCCCGGCCGCATTGTGGCGGGGGACAATAAATGTCCATAATTTGGTCACTGTACCTACATGTAATACAGTTCTGCAGAAAAAGCGGCATCCAGACATGCAGACAACCGAACATGAGGAAGACAATACCCCAAGGCCAAAATTTGCGAGACGGGTGAAAAGGCATTTGGCTAATAGTACATGTAACAGTATTATCTAAGAGTGGCAGGGATTATTGGGGTCAAACTTTGCATGCTGCATTACACAGCACCCTGGAAAAATGGCACACCATTTTCACTTTGCTCAATCACTGATTGGTCAAGGACATCATGATTCGAACCCTGGCTGGGTCCAACCCACATTCCAAAACTGGTATTGGGACATCTTGGGAAACCTCTAGAAGAATGGGGTTTATGTTCATCATATAACAGCACATATGTATGTGTGAGGTAGAGGAAAATACATGTAATTGACTTCTTTGGCATTATATCGGCAAATAATCTGGGAAGTTTTGAGAAGTCTGGTGAATAATACCGCAAGATATAGTACAGACAAGCTATTATCAGTTCCTAAGGCAGGGAATTGACTTTGACCTTAAATGTAAAAAATAATACATGTACATGTAGTTCGCTTAAATATCACATCGATAACACACCTGTTAAGTTATGCTGAATCGGAACTCAAGATACAGAATTAATTTTAGATTCAGTTTTGGGGTGCTGTGACCTTGAACTTTGACCTCAATATCAATAACATGTGAGCAATTTTCTCCATATACATGTATCTGCAGTGAAAATTTGGAAAGGATTGACTGAATGATTTCAAAGTTCTGAAAATGTAAATTCACTAAAGGGGGAATATGGTGGGGGGGGGGGGGTGATAATGATGAGAACTCACCACATGAACATGTTCTGGGTTTGGCATGGGACATTTACCATGGTATTTGTATGGGCTAATCTCCATGATGGAGATCACATGACCATGGTAGGCACTACAAAGAGAAACAGGGTTACCATGGTGACAAACAGTTCTAGGTAAGTTCATTGGTTGAAATGCATCACATGTCTTTGTTGACCAATCATGAAACTTATTATTTCATCATACATGTATATGTGTGTGATATCAAATAATTAGCCAATGCCATCCTCCTGTGTAAAATTATCATAACATGATCATGGTGATTGTGGGTGAGTTTAGTGTATTGCTTAATGGTTTACATTGAACCGACTTGTCACTGATTCACTGTTGAGACGTCTGTCATACAGAGTGAAAACCTGAGATTGCAAGGCAATTGAGAGGTTTTTACGAGGTGTGAACGACATCCCAGCGGTAACACATACCGATATGAAGGTTTTAAAACAGAAATTATATTGGAAAGAACAAATATCGAAATGATTTCCGTCTTGGTGCGGTGGTCATGTTGCAGGAGTCACGGTACATCATGAAAATATTTATAAAGGGCTGCTTGGATTTCTAAGACACATGTAGTTTAACGTAACAACCAATGTCTACTTCCTTTCTGGAGCAATGAAGAAATAGTTGAAATGGGACGACACATATTGCTGGCACATTTACCCTGTGCTAGTTGCAGGAGTCACGGTACATCATGAAAATATTTATAAAGGGCTGCTTGGATTTCTATTTTTGCAGTGAATAATTGAAATTTAAAGCTTCTTCTCTTGACTTCATACAGACTTTCCTCTTGGAAAATTCATTTCTTGGCATGGATACAATAAGTATTAATAAAATAGCCCATTGGGCTTCAATACCCCTCGGCTATCAGTTATTGTCTACACCCAGCAATCATGAAATTGATGTATAATATCATCATATTTTTTGAACTAGATTAACAAAAATCTGATCTAGTAGGTTTGACTGCAGTTCAGCTTTTGCCAAGGCCTGAGGTTCTGGTAGAGCATGACCGAATTCTTAGCTCCAAATATACTCTTCTAAAAAGCTTATAATCAAATCAAGTAATTTTATCTTGGAAATATAGATCAACAATTTCAAGTCAATTCTAACTTAATTGCAATTTGCATAGGGAACATGAATTTGGAGATCTTAGACTTAACATATAGAATTTGACCTTTTAAAAATAGGTCAAGGTCAGTGATATTCTTCAATAGACTTCAGGTCCAGCCATAAGTGGTATAAATTTGGACAATGTAGATATAATTTTTCATGAAATATTCTACTAAATAGAATCCGACCTGGATAAAATAGGTCAAAGTCAGTCATCTTCAGCATACCTTTAGAGCATCACCAGATGTACACACAGTATTAATTTGGAAAGCCTAGCTATATTCTTCATGTTATATCATAATAAACAGTATATGACCTTGAAAAAATAGGTCAAGGTCAGTTAACTGGGATAGGCTTCTAGTCAATCACCAATTGCATAAGTAATATGAATTTTGAGACCCCAGCTTCAATCATTAAAAAAATATAGCAAATACTAATATTTGACCTCAATAAAATAGGTCAAGGTCAGTCATCTTCAGTACACATCTGGGCCTTCGCCAGATGTATACATAGTATTAATTTGGAAAGCCTGGATATATTTCTTCATGTTAGACCATAATAAACAGTATATGACCTTGAAAAAAATAGGTCACGGTCAGTCAACTGGGATAGGCTTCTAGTCAATCACCAGTTGCATAAGTAATATGAATTTGGAGACCCTAGCTTCAACCCTTCAAAAAATATAGCAAATATTAAATTTGACCTTGATAAATAGGTCAAAGTCAGTCATCTTCAGTACACCTCTGGACCTTCGCCAGATGTATACATAGTATTAATTTGGAAAGCCTAGATATATTTCTTTCTGTTAGACCATAATAAACAGTATATGACCTTGAAAAAATAGGTCAAGGTCAGTCAACTTTGATGGGCTTCTAGTCAATCACCAGTTGCATATGAATTTGGAGGCCCTAACTTCAATCCTTCAAAAAATATGGCAAATACTATAATTTGACCTTGTTAAAATAGGTCAAGGTCAGTCATCTTCAGTACACCTCTGGACCTTCGCCAGATGTATACATAGTATTAATTTGGAAAGCCTAGCTTTATTTCTTCATGTTATATCATAATAAACAGTATATGACCTATAAAAAAATAGGTCACGGTCAGAGAACTGGAATAGGCTTCTAGTCAATCACGAGTTGCATATATAATATGAATTTAGAGACTAGCTTTAATCCTTCAAAACATATAGCAAATACTAGAATTTGACCTTGAAGTTGATAAAATAGGTCAGGGTCACTCATTTTTAATAGGCTTCTGACCCTTCACCCGATACATATGTGGTATGAATTCACAATGCCTGGCTATAATTCTTCTCGAGATATCGTATTCACAAGCAAGATGGACAGACGGATGGACAGACAGACAGACGACGCTGACGTCGACAATACCTGAGGGGTAATAAAATGACTAGTAGAAGTGTTAGAGTTTTTATTCGTTTCACTTGTTTTGTGTTATGCATGCTTTATTCATCACCTTTGAAGGTGATGTTGATTGCAAGTGATGGAAATGTAAGACATATACATGTACCTGTAATTGTTTTGGGTGAATAAAATTCATTCTGAACTCTTTACTTATGTCATTCTGCTATACATGTACCTTGAATTTATTTAGTTCACAACTCACAGCTGATGTGTGAAAATCTACTTATCAGTAATACACTACAACCAAAGAAAATGAGAGGTTTCAGCAATTAATTTTGAAAGATTCACAATTGCTTGGTAAATATAATATGTGCATGCAGCTAGGTCACAGTGTTTGACTAAATTTAGTACATATCATTCAATAGTTTTATGTTTATGTGGTCAGAAGTAATGTGTCAATGTTACCCCGAGGCATATCAAATTTGACACATCTTGAGTTTTTCCCTCGAGCGATCTAGAAGCAACTAATGAGCAGACTGCTTAGTTTCTATAGCAAAACTGAGAATAGGTCACAATCTATCCAACAGTGATTCAAGGCTGTTGATTTGTGTAATACTTTTTCTTTTATCCGCTCTGAAATGAAGATGGGTCAATTTGACACAAGCACATGACATGTACGCAATACAATAAAGGTTTGAATAGCGCTTCATCGCCTTAAGAGAATACAAGATCTGATTTGTTTTATTTTTTTTATGGAACAATTTATTGCATCAAACAATTTGCTTCACACCAAATTGTCACTCTACATGTAATTACAGTAATCACAAAGATGTAAATTAGCTAGAGGCTGTCATATGTACATGTATGATCTATGTAGTGTAAACAACCTGTTTGTAACCAAATGCTTCTATTGTTTGTTCTGATATGGGGTCTATATCATGTATATTGTCATAGAAAGGCTGAATTCCAAAAATTAAATTACATTCTGCACCCTTCCCCCCACCCCTGCCCTCAAACACACACACACACACACACACACACCAACACACACACACACACACACACACACACACACACACACACACACAAATTTTCCATATGAATATCTTGGCTACACCCATTATAAATTGTGTGTTCATGCTTACTGGTCTAAGGTGATGACATCTTTGGATTTGGTGTGAGCCTCAGCAAGACGACGGGCCAGATCATTGGCTTCTGATCTGAACAAATAGGAAAGAGGGAGATTAAAGCACAAGCTAGCAATGTACATTTTGTGGGCGTGATGTATTTTCACATCAAATATTCGGCCACCACAATTACGATTCCTGCCACAAAAATTCTGGTGACATTAAAAAATTGCCCATTTAATGCAATGATAAAAACTGCGGAGGCAAAGTTACTTTTGCTATGGCATAGAACAGCATTGCCGAGTGTTGTGGCTAATGAGATTTTCCGCATTAATCCTTGGACAATTCTGTCTTGCCCCGGTGTTGGCGACACGGGTACACAGCACGTGGTTCACAACGTGTGCGGGTTCTCATGATCTTTTCCCTATGTTTATAACATGGAGTGGGTTCTTCAACTAAATTGATAACTGGTGTAAATATGATAATATGGATAAAAGATTCCTACTATTCCAAGAAAGGACCAGTAAGCTTATATTTATGATAATTTTGGCAACTTCAGGTCAAAAATATACCATTTATCATTGATTGAAAATATATTCTGAGTTAAAGACATAGAGAAGAGCTTGGATTGACAAACCACAGCTCAAGTGGCCGGCCAGGTGTTGGTAGTCTGCCCACAGCCATCGACGCCAGACAGCATTGTCCAGGGATTAACTTGAACTATAGCGTAAATTGCCCATTGAGGGGACTATCTTTAGGAACATCCACAAGAGGGCTTCAAATAAAACCTGGGGTATTCTCATCCTGCAGGCTCAATACTTTAACTACTTCAACTGCCATCACCTCAATTTCACTTTACTCAAAAAGCTACATGTATAGACACCTGTTACAAATCAGATTGCTTTATCAGAGCTGTCATTTGCTTGTAGTCATGTAGAATGTATGATACAAATACATGTGCATATACCTTACAGACATGACAGACAGAAATGCAGCATTTGATACAAGGATAAATCTGATAAAAAATCTGCACATTTATCTTATTATTGTCGATTTCGTGGACAGAAATTTGGTGTATTTTCATATTTTTTTTCATCAGAACAAGGTAGGTTTCCCACATGTGCATGGTGTTACTGTAGCTTGTGCCACACCAGTCAACCATCATGACCATGAGACCAAAGAAATAATGAATTATATGCATGATTTTGAACTATTGTCAACTTCCAGTTCTAATAATTTGATCACCCCCAGATTTAATGATGAGTAATTTCTAAACCTGTGATTGAATTATTAGAGGGATTCCCTTAAAGAGAGTTGTTGAGGAGTGTGACAATCTTACCCTGGACTGATAAAGTAGGGTTATGCTGAGTTGTTGAAGAGTGTGTCAATCTTACCCTGGACTGATAAAGTAGGGTTATTTATGCTGAGTTGATGAGGAGTGTGACAATCTTACCCTGGACTGATAAAGTAGCGTTATTTATGTAGAGTTGTTGAGGAGTGTGACAATCTTACACTGCCTGGGTTGAAAAAGTAGGGTTATTTCTGTAGAGTTTTTGATGAGTGCGTCAATCCTACCCTGGGCTGATAGAGTAGGGTTATTTATGGAGAGTTGTTGAAGAGTGTGACAATCTTACCCTGGGTTGACAAAACAGGGTTATTTATGGAGAGCTGTTGAGGAGTGTGACAATCTTACCCTGGGTTGAAAAATAGGGTTATTTATGGAGATTTTTTGCGGAGTGTGACAATCCAACCCTGGGCTGATAGAGTAGGGTTATTTATAGAGAGTTGTTGAGGAATGTGACATTCTTACCCTGGGTTGATAAAGCAGAGTTATTTATGGAGATTTGTTGAAGAGTACATGTGACAGTCTTACCCTGGGTTGACAGAGTAGAGTTGGGATTTGTGTCAATCTTACCCTGAGTTGACGAAGTAGAGGACAGAGAGTTGCTGAGGAAGTGTGGCCACAAGTTTCTGGGCTAGTAACACAATGTTGTCATGAAGGAACCTGTTATTGGTGTTGAGAACCTTCATCTGTTCCGAGGCAGCCTCTACAACATGGGGGTGACAGTGACCCACTGAAATCAACCAACATTACAACCAACATTTCATTTATTTTAATAGGAAAACTGTTGGAACAATTTTTGACAAGAAAACAACTTAGAAAGACAATTAATATCTCAACAAAGCATACCAGCAATAAAACATACTTATCTAATTATCAGTGAAAGAGATGTTCCGATCTAATGCTCAAGTACAGGTAGGCTGGTTATTTGACGACGGACATCTTAGATGTCGTCTAAATGCCATCGTAGTTTTGCTCCAGTGAGCCAGATGTTTATTTCTCACCAACCAATTTACACTGTCAGTTACATAGAAGTGTTGCCTGTAAGGAATTTTAGATGCATCCCGATGAATAAAGCCATGGCCATGGTTCATGGGCATGGCTGATTGGCTGAATTGACACTAAATAGGGCTGATCGCATGAGCATCAGTCAGGTGATCGATTGCTATGGCACCAGTGCGGATGGATGGAACTGGTAAGGAGAATCTGCGTAAATTGTTCAGCTGTGACCTGCCCATCATTGTGAACACCGTGGTCCAACTTACACCGACCATCAGGTGAACCAGTCAAGCACATGCTAATGTAACAGAGCCTGTACCAAAATATTAAGGTATATATTCCTGCATGTTCTGAGATGAGATGACCGTCAGTTAACCCACCAAATATGGATTAGCCTTGTGTCACACATGCTTATTGATCAAAATGCTTAGTGAGGCATACTGGCAGTCTGAGGCATACTGGCAGTCTGACGTCAGTGCTCACTGGAGAAAAGTGAACCACTTGATTGGCTAAGAAAGAATGCAATGGATAGTACATTCGGCAAAGCCACTTACCAGGGTTCCTGAGGGTAGAAGAGAAAGAGAATGGCCTGGTAGGGAGGTGTGAGACACTGAGCTCACTGTGCTTTGCTAACAAGCTGATGATGCTGATTGGTCGAGAGCCATACATGCAATTTCAACCCCAGTGCAATCAGAGGGTATATCTGACAGTAGGAGGTATACAATATGATGCCATGCAGTACGGATGCTGGTAGATGGTGGGGTATTTACCTAAAGGGTTACCTTTCAGCATAGACTGAATGCGGCCACTGAAAGAGGCCATGTGAAATTATCTGCTGTAACAGGTCGATGACATTAGTAGCAAGATTAGCCATGGCAAAGCAAACAAAATTGCATGCCGCAACAAAATACTGTATATGTCACAACTACGGTGGCTTGTTAGGGCCATGCATTGATTTTTGCAATTTTCTGCCTTTTACTAGTTTTCAAGATTTCACTTTCGCGTTTTCTGTAATTTCTTGCCATTGACATCGATTCATTTCCGAGATATAAAGTTGTTTTCTGGTTTTAACAATTTCTTCTATCCATTTTCATGCGACTGCAAAAATCGAACAACCATGTGAAAACACTAAAAATTAGCAAAAACATCGAAAAAGTATTTCAACCGCGGTGAAAAGTATTTCAACCGCGGTGGAAAGTATTTCAACCGCGGTGGAAAGTATTTCAACCGCGGTGGAAAGTATTTCAACCGCGGTGAAAAGTATTTCAACCGCGGTGGAAACTATTTCAACCGCGGTGGAAACTATTTCAACCGCAACCGCGGTGGAAAGTATTTCAACCGCGGTGGAAACCGCTATTTCAACCGCGGTGGAAAGTATTTCAACCGCGGTGGAAAGTATTTCAACCGCGGTGGAAAGTATTTCAACCGCGGTGGAAAGTATTTCAACCGCGGTGGAAATTATTTTCACCACGGTGGAAATTACACGGCATTTTCTGTTTTTTTTTTGCTACTTCTGTCAGATGTTTCACGCAATTTTCAAGGTTTTCGCTAATTTCCAGTGTTTTCATGTGGTAGTTTGATTTGTTCTTGTCTCTTGAAAATGAATTTCCAGCGCTTTCGTATGGAAATGGTTGCAGTTTCTTGAAGAGGATGACAAGAAAAGAGAGAAAATGCGAAAGTGAAATCTTGAAAATTAGAGAAAGGCAGAAAATTGGAATGATCAATTCATGGCCCTAACAAGCCACCGTACACAACAGATCTACAATGTGTTTCCTTTTAAAGATATCCGGTTTATACATAGTCACTTTATATTTTGCTTTTAACTACATACTTGTCATCGACAATATTGTCAAAAAGGGCTTCTCATATATCTCTGACAATGGGTGAATGGATGAATCATACCCAAGTACATGTACATTGAGGAATGAGCAAACAGTCTAAAAAATCATGTATTGTCATAGCTGTAACTGGTGCACATGCATGGTTTGCTCTGACCTCTAATTTCTCAGATCAGCTTAACCATTTACATTACAAGGTCACAGGACTGGTTTATAGACTAATGTATACGATTTGTATGATTGTATATATGACGAATAAAGTGGCAATATATAATGTTTCTGTTCCTTGCACCTTGAACCAAACCAAGGTACATTCAAATATATCTATTTGATATAGCTACATGTAGGCCCTATCAGGTTTTCTGAAAGACATAAACTGTCATGTATGAAATATAACCTTATTTTGGTACAAACATTGTTTTGCTCATATTTATGATATTGAAGATATATTACATACATCTATTCTGTACAAATAGGATTATCTGAGTGACAGAACGCCACTAAATTAAAGTTTTTTTGTCTCCCTTATATATTCATCCATTTGTTTGTTACAATTATAGCAGTTATACATAATACACATGGTAAACCTTTCTGAGAAAGTCAGTTTAAACACGGGCCTGATACATCATCCTCACAATCCAGTGTATTGATCAAATGAATTTATAGTTACCCATAGTGGTTCTGAATATAAATAGCTCGAAGGGCTTTCTTCTCAAACCGATCAGTGGCGCGCCCAGCCAGTTCATCATGTCAATTCACTGCAAGGTTTGAGTTTTGATTTCATTGCGGGCCAAACTACTTTGATGTCAGATTGAAATTGTGACCAGGTATACATGTCAAACCAAAACCCGCAGGATCCTTGACAAGCAAATTCAAAATAACTGCAGAGGATGAAATGTGTGAGATTGTACAAATCATTTGAATCATCAAAATGGTCCCGGTAAATAAAATTTGAAGTCTTTATTTGGCACACCTGCATGTTATGCTACATGCTACATCTATCTACATTTCTGAAGTATTTTGAATTTTGGTTGTAAGATGAATTTTCACTGGTCGAGTTGATTACACGATATAAACAGTCACCTACACTTGCTGCTGAAGGCATGTAAAATTTCGGCTTACAACGAGTGCATCATGATATTCCTATGCAGAATATAATAATTCAAACCTGTTGTTGATAAGCTTACAATGTACATTATGTAATTTGTAAACATAAACCCAGGACATTTCAGATTTCACCACATTAGATTATGGATTTTTCGATTGCTAGATGCACAATACTAGAGGTCAATTTACAACAAGATTATGATGAACCTGGGTGACAGACTAAGAAGAATGGGATAAATCAGCTGGTGCAATGGTTCACCAAAAGAACACGGTCAGCAAGGTTGACTTTTCCATTTACAGTACATATCATGAACTCAAATTTCCAGCCAAATCCGGATCCATTACAGAGATAATAGTGAGAAAAAAAAGTATGGCAACACCAATCCATTTTTCCTGATAACCTAAAATTCCAAGGACAAATGTTATACACTTTATGACCACAAAATACAATCCACCCGATCTCCTACTTCAAATTTCCTTTTAGGTTTATTCACATATTCATACATTTTGATAGATCAATTAAATCAATGACAAGTACAGCCAATTCTAATAATTCAATCCCACCATTAGATTTAAATCAACTACATGTACAACAGTGTGGACAAAATTCAATCAGAATTCATCATCAATTTTGATCATCCCCTAATTTCACTGAAATAATGACTAAATATTGGATTGATTCACGATTATTTTGTCAACTCCCACATTTACATGTACCTGTAATCCGCCTTTTGCGATATTCCTAATGCCGGTTTCGACCACAAGGTGGCGCTAGCGCTCACGGCACTTTGGTCTGTTCCGGTTTAGCTGTCTGCTAAAGTAAACATGTGCAGGAGGGAAGGCGGGTATTGTATTTCGTCTCGTTTCGTCAGATTTTCTCACTGATGGAGACGTCCTTGGTAGTTTACGTAAGTATAGTCATCAAGTCTAATTTTTACTCGTTTCGTTTTCAAGGTACATGTACAATGTACATCTGACTCCTTTGAATCTTATTAGTGGACTGACTTATTACCTCATGGACTGATCTCAATATTGTGCACAGCAATATAGTGCCACGGGCATCACATTCGTCCCCTCTTCAAATAGAATGTCTCCAGACATTCCATGTGTAAACTTCCCAACAATATTTTGGGGCTAATATCGACACATGTACTTCAACTCCGTAATGGGAATCAAAGGAAATGTACATCGTGAATCCAATTGTCAACTTCAATAAATACACCCACTTTGCATGCCTAACTGTAACCCTTTAAAACATATTGTATTGACTAGAACTTGACCTCGATGAAATAGGTCAAGGTCGGTTAACTTGTATAGGTTTCTAATTAATCAGTTGAATACATTGTATGTACATGTACATTGTACTGACATGTAAATTTAAAAAGCTGAGCCATTTATAATCCTTGAGATACTGCAATAACTAGAATTTGACCTTGATAAAGGCTTTATTCTTTAAAGTTATCACCCATACTCAAATTTGACCTAGATAAAATAGGTCAAAAATAGTAATTCTCACTAGCCTGTTGACATATTGCCAGTTGCATTTGTTACATGAATTTAGAAAGCCTGGCTATAATCCTTCAAGATTTATTGTGTTAACAAGCAAGATAGCCAGACAGATGGACGGACGAACCAAACAGACAATACCCTTCAGCCAAACTTAGCACTGGGGTAAGCATCAATAGGCTTAAACTTCTTTGCCATCACAATCCACATCAAGTCTGAACTGTAGTTATAGCATACATTTCAATGAATTACTGTATTTTCAATCACAGTGATATTGTCCTTCAAACTTTTGACCTCAAAATGAATAGGGTTTGTCTTTGACCCATGGGTAACTTATAATTACACTGTAGGAGTGAGTGAGTGAGTGAATACGATTTAACGTCGCTTTGGTACATGTATACCCAACGTTTGGTACCTATCCATGACATGGAACTTGAGATATCGCACCGACAGACAAAAGTTAGCAGATGGACAACAGACAGACGGATGAGAATCGTGATCATAATACATGACCTTGTCTACTGATGGGCATCTAAAAAATCAAATTATAAGTACATGTATTTATATATCGACCATCACACACTATTAAATGAATGCGACACATCAAATATTGCGGTACGGTATTCTGATTCTAGACAAACGTACATGTTACCAGCCTACACCAGCCTACTGCCGGCCGACAGCCGTCTTTTGTATAAATACGCCAAACAAACCCAAATCTTGCAGTCTCAGATGAGATCCATCTAGGATCGAAACCGGTCAGACTTTAAAAACTTTTCAGTCCACGACATTACTTTACATGAGTTCTGTTTACTGTACCACACCATGGTACATATATATATGCTATCTGGCTTCGCTCCAGGTTTATCAAAGTAATGTTTGTCACACCTCTTTACCAAAGTAACGTACATGTATGTATGACAAACGTACAGTTTTTGACAGACCAGGTTTCATGAACACCACTGAAATACAAACATAACTACCGGACATAACAAAATGCAAAAAGCTACATGTAAACTTCTCTCCCCACTTCACATAAAAAACCCAATACAGATTAAAATGATGGGTCATACATGTACCAAGTTACGGGTTTATAATTCTTGATGAGCAGCAGAGGGAGAATGGATGGTTGAGAAGGTCAGACAAAGGAATACTCGGGACTGGGGATTACTACTGGAGGAACTGTAGATGGGGAAGGACGATCTACTGGGTATGGCCTGGCTTCGTCTGTGCAGGCAAATGTGGACAAAAGGAATGGTGAGCAAGAATCTTCTTCAGACACTGCCAAGTTTGCTGATCTTGTGAGTGTCATGTTGGAATATTTTCAGATTCTATGGGGTTCATTATCTGAGGATTCGGTTGAGCTTTCAGTCTGGTCGGGAATATGCCAGTTTCAAATTGGAAAAAAATGCAACAGCTCGATGGGCAGTCATCAGGCAGTAAATGTCATATGAGACTGGTCCCAAAACGTTGTATGGGCCTCGCGACCGTTCGGCAAATTTCTTATTCTCTCCTTCATTAAAAAATAACTGCTTCAGATATACCTCATCCCCGACAGTATATTGGTCACCACAGACTTTCTGATCGTAGTACTTTTTCTGTTGCTCTTTGGCTGCAGTTTGGTTATGACGCACTATCATGACTATAGCAAATGCCTTACGATACTTTGTTGAAGATCAACAGCATACTCATCAACTGATGGTCCAGGAGGAGTACATTGGCGCATACAGAACATCACATCCATGAGTGAATGTGGCATGCAGACAAATGAGAGATATTTGTCCCAGTACTTAACATCCCCAATGCAACACTGTTTCATTGTGACTGCCACAGATTCTGCAAGCAGTTCATTGCCTCTTTCAACTTGACCATTAAAGCAGGGCATATATGGGGTGGTTTGGCTGAATTTGCAGATGGGCACAAATTGTAGCAATTAACTTTGATGGAGAAGTTGTGCCTTGATCAGTGCAGAGGATCCCAGTAATACTGAAGTGGGGAATGAAACATTCCACTAAACCATCCGCTACTGTCGTGGCCTTTTGATTAGGCCGAGCATATATGCCTCCACATACTTCATAAATTTACACTGAAGAACAAGGATGTTCTTCTTTCCCCAAGAAGGGGTTGGGAGTGGACTCTGGAAATCCATTGCAATGAATTCGAATGGTTGAGTGGCTATCACAGATTGAGAGGAGTCATCGGTTTGAGAGATGAATACTTACACAATGAACAGTGATGAAAACTATTGCAGTAATTTCATGCATTCGTCCATACCATCGAGGCCAGAAGGATCAGTGCCTTTAATATTATGGATAGTTTTATCCTGACCGAAATGATCAGCAGTTGGATTGTCATGTGCTGCAACAAGTACATCAGGAACAAAACTTCGAGGAACAACTACCATTCAGTCCCTGGATGGCTGGATGAATCTGTGTCTTTTTTATATAGCATGTCATTCCAGTAGACATTCAGTCTGATGTCAAGGCTTTTAAACATCTTTTAAAACTTGGAAGGCCAACTCACAATCTCTACTCTAAACAAAAGGTGTGCCTTTCTCCGTCGACTTTGTGAGGGGATGAGCAATGTCCACAAAGTTATGGATGAACCAGTGATAATAATAAACCAGGCTGACAAACTACAAGAGGACATGGGTAGCGGCGTCAGTCTTTAACCGGTCAGGTCAAATTCCCTTAGTAGAAATATAGCGGCCCAGGTAAAGGACTTTTTCTTGCTGGGTGACATTTTGATGGTTTCAGGGTCAGATTCATCTGAAAAAGGCAAGAGAACACACTCCCCATGTACTCCAAATATTTGTCAACTTTTTGAGAATATGATGATATATGTTAAATAGAGTAAACATGTTCTACCAGCTCCATCTGGCGCAAGCGGCATGAATGTCGCTGGAACGTTAACAAGACCAAACAGAATTTTCCTGATGTGGAGGAAGTAGTTTTGGCTTTGGCATCATTTCCCAAGGGTATATGCCAATACCCGGTGGCAAGGTCGAGTATGGAAAATACACAGGGGTTTCATTCACTTGTGAGAGAGGGTAGAAGTCTAGGTACCAAATTTAGTTTCCGAAAGTCGATTCAAAATCTAACTTGGCCATCACATTTCTTGATTAAAATGATGGGAAATCTACAGGCGCTGTCGCTATTTTACAAACCTGGTTATGAGCAGTTTCCTTCTGATGTCATGACATTCGTCTTCATGGTTCCTTGATGGGCTGGGCAGGGTACGAATTATAAAATGTTAAGGGCAGCCATTTCAAGGCCACTTTGGCCTTGCTGGCATCTAATTACCTAGAATTTGCAAAGGGGCACCAAGGCAAACAGGGAGGGCATACAAAGCCATTGGCTTGTGCATGGCCTTGGGTGTTTATTTCGCGCCAGGGTGCGAATTACACCCAAGGCCATGCACAAGCCATTGGCTTTGTATGCCCTCCCTGTTTGCCTTGGTGCCCCTTTGCAAATTATAGGTAATTAGATGCCAGCAAGGCCAAAGTGGCCTTGAAATGGCTGCCCTGAACATTTTATAATTCGTACCCTGGCTGGGTGTCTGGTATTTATGGGTGGTACTCTCTACTCAACTGGGGTGAGGAATTGCTCACCAGGTGTCAGGGAAACCTCATGACAGATACCCAATATGCAAAAGAGGCACCGGCATCGCATACAATAGGTACATCACAGAAGATTTGTCATCATCTACATGTAGCACTTCCACCAGGCATCATCCATAGTTGATCTGGCTGTGATGTTGGTGCAAAAAGTCTACATCAAGGATGCATTTTTCTGCCAGAACTACATATTCTGCATGGAGATCCCGGGCTGGCCCCAGCTTGAATTCTACTTGTGTTTCTCTGCAAGCATGAAACTTTGTGCCCTCATCCATAGTTGATGTGGATGTGTTCGGGCAAATGTCTACATCAAGGACACATTTGTTTGTCAGAATTACATATACTGTGCTGGCGCCAGCTTGAATTCTAGGAGTATTGGTCTACAAGCATGGAAGGTGGCAGTTTCAAACGAGGCCCTGATGTCCATCATTTCCCAATGACGGGATTGCGAGAGTTGCAGTAAAAGGCTTTGTCAATGATGGAAATAACAAACCACCATCAAGGAGACAATTTAACTGACCACGAAATGTGATAAACAATAGGTTTAGCAGGGCCAACTGCGTGGACTAAACAATGGATGATGGAGGTTATCAGGACACTCCCGGGAGTAAAGACCTTCCTGGTGGCAGATATGAGAATCCCCAAAGTGGATGGGGTTTTTTGGTCCATCCTTTTTGTAGCGCAGGTTAGATGACCGTGGACTATGATCAAGCCATATTTGGCTGAGATATTTATTGGCGGCATCACCATAGGAGGGGTTCATATGGGCTTGAGATGGACTGCTGCCACCAGCATGGGAAGGACTTGAATTTCATGAATAGGAAGTCTTTCCGTCTTCCCTGGACACCTTGAACTGGAGTATCTGCCTGTGTAACAATATGTTTCTGTTGGGGTGTTATGACCGTCCCTAACTTCTGGGGAGTGAGGTCATCTTTGGGAGCATCTGTGCCATTGGGAATACTGTTGAGGGTCGCCTGGACTATAAATGGCATTGACGAGAAGAACGACCTGTCTGTGCTGGACTGTACTGTCAACAAAATGGAGAAATGTACTGCTTGTGTCCTCTAGAATGGTCATGTTCATACAAATGACCTTGTTCATTGGGAAGATCATGGTCTGGGGAATTATGAGGATGATACAGTTAGTGGTCCCTTGATGGAAGATGATGACGATGGCGGCGATTACACAGGTTGCTGAAAAACAATCCTCTTACTCCTACCGACCAACTGTCCAAGTCAATCCATTATCAGACATATAGTTTTTGATGTCAATCCATTATCGGGTAAATAGTTTCTGAGTATTGCAGTAACAAAGAAAGTGTGATGGATGGAGGAATGATGGATGGAGGAAATCCTAAGTCCCCTCCTCCGGTGTCCGACAGCAGGGGTCAAAACAAGGTGTATTTTTTGTTCTGCTTATGAAGCTCCCTAAAAAGTGGTGCAGTGATCCATTTTTTGTTTACATGTATTTTGCAAAGCCTCCATTTATTTAGGACAGTGATAGTATCAAAACCATGCCGGTTCAGCGGTGTGAGGCTAGTGATCACCAGCGAAGCACCTTAGACAGCTCTGCCACCGATAGTCTCATTTGGCTGCGGGTTAAGAGGTTACCACATCGTATTTTGTTTAAGTTATATGAAGAAGATAGCTACACATGTTTTTCTAACACATAACTATAAGCGTCTGGTACATCATTCATAAGCCGTCTTCCATTAAAAGATCTCCGCATCCATAATCCAAAATCAGCACTAGCACTGAATAAACAACAACAAGAGTATACAAAAACATCTGGTTTCCTGCAAGACAGAAGCGGTCAACAGTTTTCAATAATTCTGGCAAGACACAGCACACACAGGCATTTTTTGACACGAGTATCTGGATATTGTGATGCCGGCGATTTTTAATCAAACTTTGTTATCCGCACAAGGACATGTTTGGATGCTCTTCCGAGACCACATGGCCTATGAGTGAACTGTTTTAGACTTACCATGACAGACATTGTTGATACAGTCTAGGTATTGGTGATCCCTCTCATCATACATGTACTGTCCAGATGCTCGTACAATCTTCAGGGGATCCTCACGGAAAAACAGCTGACAAGACTGGCTGTAAGACAAATGAAAATATTTCCATTAGACAAAAACATGTGTTACATGTAGCCAGAGGGGTGTGAAGGAGCGATTTGCCCCCCCCCCCCCCCCTCTTGACAGTCATGACAGTAAGGAAATTAGACCACTAATATGGAATGACCCTATGCTCTCATTTTTAGCCAAAACTTTGCAAAGTAGAAGTGAAACATGCCAATGACATTCCAAAATGCAGATGATACCATTGCCTCTAGAGACCTCAAATTTGGTGCACAGGATTGTTGGGTGGTCAACCACAAGTCTATAAAATTTGGGCACATTGTGATGATTTTTGTGGTTTCCATGGCAACCTCACACAAAATGTCCATATGATGCTGTGAACGTGATAGAAGGTAAACCGTTTCAGCTAGGGACTTCAAATTTGGCATGCAGGATTGTTGGGTGGTCAGCCACAAGCCTTTTGAATTTGGGTACATTACAATGATTTTCGTGGTTTCCATGGCAACGTCACTCAAAATGTTCATATGGCGATGTGATCGTGATAGAAATCTAACCGTTGTAGCTAGAGATTTCAAATTTGCTATGTAGCATTGTTGGGTGTTCGACCACAAGCCCACATGTATCAAAGTTCGGCAGATTGTGATGATTTTTGTGGTTTCCATGGGAACGTAACGCAAAATGCAGGATAGTACATCAATCACTGTGCTTGCTGTATACAGCTCCTTCCGTTCCTATTGCCAGTCTTATTGATGGTCTCTCTACACCACTGAGGAACCAGATAACATGTTCTACTTGGAGACTTCAACATTGATTTTGCTCCCAACTTCACTGAAACAGTCAAGATGAACCACTTCCCTTACTGCTTTGAGGTGTACTTGAGGTGTAGTTGAGGTGTACCTGTGAGGTGTACCCTCAGATATTATGAGGTGTATTTGAAGAGTAGATGAGGTGTAGTTGAGGAGTAGATGAGGTGTAGTTGAGGAGTATCGAAATATGCAAATTAGCACACCTCAGTGAGGTGTACACCTCAATGAGGTGTACCCCTCAGATGAGGTGTACACCTCAGGTGAGGTGTATCCCTCAGGTGAGGTACTAGCTGAGGTGTACTTGAGGCATATCCAATTTTGAAAAATATATTCATACCTCCATTGAAAATAGGTACCAGGCATATTTGTATTCTCATTTTTTAGTGAACACCACTCAGTAGATTGATCCCCATCCTCCTCCTACAATAAATTTTCTGCAGCATTTTTCGCTACAAAGCCTACAACTAACATATGAGCAGCCAAACTTGAAAGTAGGGGAAGGTGACCGTGTATGTCGGAAAATGGTAGCACCACACTTATAATGGAGCTTTAACATTGGCTCACAAGTACTCCAATTGCCACACAGTGTATTCCAATGCAAAAGCATACAAGGGACCAATGTATTTGGGAAGTGACAGTTAACATATCCATTTTGGAAATATATCTGGAAGGTTGACAACATATCCACAGGTGCCAAAGTTTGCATGAGATTAACAATAGTTTCTCTGTAAATTATACAACAGTGCCCATTAACTGATTGCTATGATACTTTGAAGTGAAGAATGTTACAGCAGGTTTTAGTTTGATGTATTAGTGTCCTGGTGTCAAAATAATAATAAAAATTGAGTTTACATAACATTTTTCATGTTGTTTAGAAGTTCAGGAGGTGTACTTGAGGTGTACGTAGGTAATTTGAAAGTGAGGTACATGTTTTTTTGACTAAGTCAATGAGGTGTACTTGAGGTGTAGGTAATTTAAAGTAACATTCATGCCAGAATGATGATCCAGCATAGACATGTAGAGAGAAAATTAAATTTAATGCCATGTTCAGCAATATTTTGTCTATTTAGCGAGTATGAATAAAAGATTGTGCTGGCAATTATTTACAATAAGTGGATGGTATATTATGCTCAATTTCATGACAAACCTTTCCACCAAGTCCACCAGATATCTTGGGTGTAGGTGGGTGTTCATGCCAAGCTTGTTACGGTGGAGTGTAGGAAATATACTTGAGGTGTAGGTAAATTATGAGGTGTAAGTACATACTTGTAAAAGTTGTATACTTTTGTACATGCATATTTTAGCAAAGTCCATGAGGTGTACTTGAGGTGTAGGTAAATTACAAGTATATATTTTGACAAAGTTCATGAGGTATCACTCACTGTTAATTATTAATTTGTTAATTGAACAAGGCTGTACTTATTTCAAAGTGTCAGACTGAATTGATGTATGTTACAATAGAATATTAGACTAAGGCAGGAACATCCAACTGAGACATAGAGTTAAAAAGTATTAAGAAAATAATTAAAGAAGAGCTCCAGCTGAGAATGTATATATGCAGCTGACACAAGAAATAGCAGAAGTAGATTTTATGTATTGTAAACTGGAAAACAAGGTATGACCTGTCAAGTGTTCACATGTGTCACTATGGTTCTTTTATTCATAGAGGGTGTATGAGATTTACAGTTAGCCAACCCATTTATTGATTTATTTTAAAATATAGCGCTTGTGAAGATCTTAAATGAACTAAGAAATGTACTTTGAAATATAAATAAAACATTTAGTTGATGGGCAGTGAAATCTGTATGGGAAGCCAAGGTAAACTTGAGGTGTACGGAAATTACAAGTATATTTTGGCAGTCCCAGAGGTGTACTTGAGGTACATGCATAGTTTGGCAAAGTCCATAAGGTGTACTTGAGGTGTAGTATATAACATATCTATTTTGACAAAGTCCATGAGGTGTACTTGAGGTGTAGGTAGATTACACGTATATTTTGACAAAGTCCCAGAGGTGTACTTGAGGTACATGCATATTTTGGCAAAGTCCATGAGGTGTACTTGAGGTGTATACACCTTGAAAAAGAAAATGAGGTGTACACCTCAGGTACACCTCGACTACACCTCAACTTGAGGTGTACACCTCAAGTCTGTAAGGGTTCTTGCAAGAGCATGGGCTCTTTCCCATAATCGACACCCCAACCACAGATCTTAGGACAACCATTGACCAGATTTTCACCAATTATAAACTCACAGTTATACAATTTGGTGTCCATGAAACGTATTATTCATATCACAAGGCTGTTTGGATTGCCATCCACCCATCCTCATCCTCGGAATCTGCTCGATCACAGATGGAAGAGACATACAATCAACAAGTACACAGGGACTCATACAGTTTTTGCTATCAAAAACTCTATATTACTAGGCTTCCAAAGAAAATCGAAGACTTTTATTATTGTTCAGATTATTATTACGGTTCAAAGCCAGAATGGCTTGAAGCCTTTTGTTTTTGTTCAGAATATTTTTGTTCTTCCGCCATATTTTTCGCACGCGATATGTTAAATTATTTATTATAGTCCTCCAATGCATCCAACATCCCACATTGAATTTATCATATTTTAATATTTTACAAGCCACTGCTAAAGCTTCTTCTGCATTCAACCAAATCTTTCAGGCTTTTACATATCCATTTTCCATTCATTGTGTACCAATATATACACTGACTTAAACTCTCTGGCTGATTGGTTGTTGCACCTTTTAGGTACTGCCTCATGTTTAAAGTTACCTGTATATGAACTTGATATACTGGATGATGAATCAATGATTTGATTCACTTTTAACAGCCAAACTTTTATGTTTTAGAATAAATAACGAGGTCGACGCTCTAACCATCAGGCCACCGCAATGCGTTCCACTATGATACCTAATGATAACCCATAATGGTACGTAAGGAATAAATGGGTCATTTTCATGAAAACTTTCAAATAACGGTAAAGACAAATCTAAAATTTAATATGTGCAGTTTAATTGGCTACCAAAATGAAATTATTCAAGACCTTGTACATGTAGGCCACAAAGACTGTTTTCCTGTCAAAAAAGCTAGTCACTGTACTTAACCCCCAAGAATGGCTATCAATTTTTTTACCCATTCTATCCCATGTTATTATCAGGTGATGGTGAAGACATAACGGAAAAGGTATATTTGTAAAAAATTTGGTACAGACATTGAATTCAAGAACATTTTCTTTTAACTAACCAGTTACAATGTAGTTATATATTCTTTATGCAAGTCAAGCTGCCTTTTGCTAAGGGTGCATTCCACACCTAAATGATGTGCGGCTAAAAACAGGCATGGGTTCGGATCTTCGGCCATATACAGATGTAAAATCTTTAACAAAAACCCTATAAAAATATATATTTTCTAAATGAGCACTCGTGCCATTATTTGAGGAGACTTGTGAGCTTTTGAAATTGAAAAGGAAAGACGTGCAATCCTCCTTAAACCTTTTCAACTTTTCTGAAAAATAACATAAAGTATATGAAAATGTGTCAAATTCTACCCGCAACCCAGAGAAAACGTATGAAACGATTTTCTTTTTACATATGTTAAAGTGTTTCCCGTCCAAAGGACAATTTAAAATGGCGAAAAAAACAGCGGGTCGACCCACTCGTTTTTCGTAAAATTTTATCGCCATAAAGGAATCATCATTTTCACTTCCCGAAAAAGTGCAGATTTTGACCCGCCAGATATTCAATTCCGGACACGATTAACTCTGTATTGGCGAGTGGGTGCGATCAACAAGCAATTGTTATATCCTCATTTGGAGAAATGGTTACGTCCAGCAGGGTGATACTATAGATATCAGTTAGTAGAAAGGTAAGAAGAATTACCATGCTGTCAAAATCGGGCGACGTTCCTTATTATAAAATTAGGGATGGGCCATTTGTATGAAACCCTGGCAAGTGTGGAATGCACCCTAAACATTCTTTTGCTGTTCAAGTTCCAAGAAAATTTATAATCAGAATGTCACTTCAATTTTCTCAATACATGTAACTGTGTTAGTTGGCAAAGACCTTTTTTAGTCCTTACCATAATATTCCTGTCTTCACCGTTATGGCATTATATAATGGTAAAGACAAGTTCGAATAACGGTAAAGACCGATGTCAGCATGAGGCAAGCTGAACTGGATTAGAGTGTCTTTCATGGTGGATTTTTCTTGATAAACACTTTTAGAATTCTTGTGCTTTGTTTGGTAACAAACACAAATAACTTAAACTGAGTCTGACATACCTCACTAATGGTAAAGACAGACAATAAGTGTGACACAGACTTTTTTTTTCAAATTTGTACAAAAAACCCATAATCATGTGCTCTGTTGTCACAAGGCTGGAGGTCACCTAAGTAGGACACATTTTCATCAAAAGTAGGTCAGCTCAGAACTTGCTGGTAACAGTCCCCTAATGCATGTTCATGCCAAAAATCAAGGTACTAATGTCAACGGTTCTCGTTATTTTGCCGACGAAAGGATTTGGATGGACTGACTGACTCATTACCGGACAATTTGCAAATGAGAGCCTACTTCGTAGGAATATATTTTACATAATAGTATCCAACAGAAGGATTCTTTTTATTAAATGGGTCATTCCATGAAATGGGGTCACCATTAAGCACTCAAACTTAAAACCAGTGAATTTTCTAAAATATTACACTGATTTTAAAAACATTTATTCCTATTTAATGCCAGATACAAGTAGATATACATAAGATAACATCTTAGTTATATGTACGGCCATTACTTTTGGAGGACCATCGATGTCAGCATATGAGGACACCCACGGACCCCAAAAATGTGACATTGCAAATATTGCAAATATTGCAAACATTGATGCTTTTGTTTGCACTGTGTGCATGAATTGCTAATAAATTTGACCAAGAAAACAACTTAAAGTATCGATCTGGCTCATGTCTTTCAATTTATTTTAGTTTATTTCATATCAGTCACTCACCCTTAAATGCAGATTCTGGATGCACGAAACCCTCAAAATTCAGGTTGCGCGTGTAACGCTTGGTGTCCTCTTTTGTTACTTACCTTACCTCTTACCTGTCACCAAGAAAATGTCATTCAGTGGTCATTCAAAACTATTCTTGAGCTGGACTAATCTTGTCTATTATCGATCCAAATATGACAGGATTTTGATGTGTCCTTAATAGCTGTAGTTGAAATATACTTTTCTGTCTCGCTTTCGTGTCCTCTTTCATGTGGTTACACGCACCACCCTCGGCTTGCATTTTACTTGTATTTTTTTTGGCATGAATTACAATGTGCAGCAATGGAACCCAATATTTGTGACATGGCTGGTGGAGCCACTTTAGAGTAGGTGTCATATGATGAGGCATTTGCAAAAAATAGCGGGCAAGTAGTATTGTGCTATTTCGCGTCCTGAACAGTTACCTTTGCCACTTCGTTACATGTGTGACAAACAAATGTTGATTCCAGAAGAAAGAAAGTGAAACTAAGACCAGTCTTGCATACACAATGTTTATGTGTCATGATCAGTTTGATGGTAAAGTCTAGAGTTTGATGGTGACCTAGTATGGTGATTTCACATGATGTATGCGAAAGGACACGAAGCCATTTTTGGTGTCCATGTTACACGCACCACTTGATTGGATTGAGGCAGTCAATGCCACTAAATATGCTGACTAAGAATAGGATTGAATATTCTAACAATTTGATCATGTTTTGATTCTATTTTACACTTAAATTAACGTGTTATGTGGTGAATTTTGCACATAGTTTGGTGTCCTCGTTACACGCGCAACTTCATTATTTTTATTTTTATCCCAAATTGTGGAATAATGAAAAATTTGAAAATCAATTTTCCTATTTCTAAGCTTAAACTTACCTTCACATACCTTATTGCTATCGTGTTCCTACGCGATTGCCCCATTGTAAAACCTTACCACAGAACCAAAAGAAATAGTCCCTGGAATGCCCAATGCCCATGCGCGAGTACCCAGAGTCCTCTCTGTCTGACCACGTCACTTCCTTCTTTCCTATTCAATCGAACGCAGTGTGAATAACCCATCAGCGGGGAGGCTGGGCGGGCCATCACAGTATGTGAAGGTAAGTTTAAGCTTAGAAATAGGAAAATTGATTTTCAAATTTTTCATATTTCTTGCGCTGTAAAACTTACCTTCACATACCTTATTGCTAGAATATCATAGCAGGAGGAGGGAAATAGTGGTCAAACAGAAAAGTTCTCAAGCATAGGCGAAGGCAAAAACAGGAGTCAGCGAGATAATCGAGTGCCATAAAGACATATAACATGACGGTATGGCCCTCGATATAATCACCCAGCCCTAAATATACATATAAGCGGGCCTAGTGAATGGCTGACAAGCACCAGACCAAAACCTCCCGCCCCCCCCCCCTTTTTTTGAAAATTTGGGGAGAGCAGACACTTACCAGATTTTAAAAATGGTAAAATCACTAGGTCTAGTGTGTTGACGGGTCCGCAACTGACTGGGCAGCCACCAGGGGTCCCATTGAGTAAATGTCCCGTCGTTGGAGCGTCAGATCCCGGAGGTAGTGCGAGACGAAGGTAACATTACTCCTCCAGTAGCAGGCCCTCATTATGTCGGACACGGATCTATTGGTCCATAGAGGCCAGGATGCCGCCATGGCCCTGACCTCATGGGCGGAGACCTTGGATAAGGAGATAACCTCAGGTGGTACGTCCGTGTATGCAAAACGAATAGTCTTGGCAAGCCAGGAAGATATAGTGTTTTTAGATATCTCCTGCTTTGAAGAGGGCCCAAACGGGATGAAAAGACGCACCCGCCCAGCTCTCATATGCTCCACATGTGCCAGGTAGCAGGAGAGAGCCCTGACGGGGCACAGGACTCTGTCATCGTCAACAGCTGCGGACAGGATGTTGGACAGAGCCGGGATGACGAACTCTCTCGGAAGATTGTCGTAGAGGGACTGATTCTTAGCAACAAAGTCCGGGAGAGTAGATAACGCCACCCAGGTCCACTTAGGGTTGTATCTCAAAGACCTGAAGTCCAAGGCATGGATTTCTGATACGCGGGCGGCAGAGGCAAAGGCAATCAGAAATACGGTCTTGTAAGATAGAAACTTCATCTCACAGGTGCCAATAGGTTCGAAGGGCGGCTCAGAAAGCCGTCTCAGAACCAGAGCCAAATCCCATGTAGGAAGCTGCGGCGTCGGAGTAGGCCTCTCCACCCGAAAGGAACGAAGAAGGGCAGAAAGGTTGACGTCGAGTGATGGGTTGACACCTGTGGTCAATTGAAGTACCCTGGAGATAGCGGACCGATAGCCGTCGACCGTGGCCGGAACAAGCTGCCTGTCATGGAACAGATGCAAAAGGAAGTCTGCTACCTGGTGAACAGAGGCAGAGATTGGATCAATCCCACGTCCAAAACACCAGGTAGCGAAGGACTTCCACTTGTTCTGGTACACCGCAGTCGTTGATGCTCTGGTGGACAGGACCATCCTTTCGGACGCTTCGACAGAAAATCCAGCCTCAACGAGCTGATGCTGGAGCACTTGAACGCGGTCAGTTGAAATAGACCGGGATTCGAGTGGTACAGGCTGGATCTCGGCTGACGAAGCAGGTTCCACCAAAGCGGCAGCCGACGAGGCACGTCTATGAGAAGATCCATCAGGTCTGCAAACCAAGGGCGAGTGGGCCACCACAGAGCCACAAGGTAGACCACGCACGGCTGTGCTCGGATCTTCCGGAGGACTTGTGACAAGATTGCTGGCGGCGGGTAGGCGTACGCAATCATGTCGGACCAGTCCAAAGACAGGGCGTCGACTGCCAGGGCTGCTGGATCCGGAACGGGAGACACATAGGCCGGCAGTAGATGGTTCCAACGGGTGGCGAACAGATGTACGTTCGGCGTCTCCCATATCCGAGACATCTGGGCTAGGATGTCTTCGTGGAGCTGCCACTCGGTCGCTATTATCTGATTCGGTCTGGACAGTGCGTCGGCTAAGACGTTCAGATGACCGGGAATGTGGCGAGCTCGCACAGAAATTTCGTTGTCCCAACATAGGCTGAAGAATTTCTGTGCTTGATCCAGCAGTTGGGGAGAGTGAGTCCCTCCCTGCTTGTTTATGTAGGCGAGGACTGTCGTGTTGTCCGTCGCTACTAACAAGCGTTGGTTCTTGAGGTCCGGAAGCAATCTCTGTATGGCCAGGGTTACGGCCTGGAACTCCAATACATTGATATGCAGCTTCCTCTGGCTGTCGTTCCACAAGCCGGATATTGACCTCGAACCCAAATGTGCTCCCCATCCTTCCATCGATGTGTCCGTGAACAGTTGACGGGACGGCTGAAACGGTAGGAAGGTGACACCTATCATCACGTTCTCCGGCTGCAGCCACCAGCGTAGGAGACGTTTGACATCCTCTGTCACAGGGACAGTAGGATTGAGGTGCCGTTTCGGCCAATAGTTGTTGAGGTGGATCATCAACGGCCGAAGCTGCAACCGACCTCGAGGTGTTACATCCTGAGTTGATGTTAACAGGCCGATAATTGCAGCGAACTGGAGAGCACGTCTGTGCGATGCTGACAGGAACGTCGGCACCGACGTCAGAATTTTCTTCCAGCGGTCTTCCGGAGGTTTCGCTAACGCTGAAAGGGTGTCGTAGGAAACTCCGAGAAAGACTCGAGACTGGGATGGTGTCAACTCCGATTTGCCCTCGTGAGGAAGATAGCCCAGAGCAACAAGAACCTCCCAAACGAAATTGGTGTCCTTGCGGAGTTCTTCCCTGCACTGATTCCGTAGTAGGGAATCGTCGAGGTAGAAGTGGTACTTGAGACCTCTGGTGTGCAGGAATGACGCCACCGGGTTGAAAATTGTGGTGAAGACCCAAGGGGATGTGGATAGTCCGAAAGGGAGCACGCATAACTGGAACTTCCGGTTGCCAACCAGGAAGCGCAGATACTTGTGATGAGCCCTGTAGATCGGAACATGCAGATATGTATCTTGGAGGTCGAGAGACGTCATCCAATCCCCTTGTAGCAGAGCCGTCCGAATAGACCGGAACGACTCCATCCGGAAATGAGGAGGCGGGGCCAAGAAGTCCTTGTTCAACCGACACAGGTTTATGACCATACGCATTTCGGTGGTGTTCTTCTTGGGGACCAGGAACACCGGAGAATAAAAGCCCGGGGACACATCGTTTGGCGGAAGTTCTATAGCCGCACCCTTCACTACCAACTTGTCCACGGACCTCTGAATCTCCATGAGGTGCTCCCGATGCACAGGAATTCGAGACGCCCTGGGTGACGTAGTCAACGGGGGAGATGTGGCGAACTCCAGCCTACTGGAAGCGCCGGATCTGGTGGAATTGGAAACAGCAGCAACGTGCGGTCTCGCCATGCAGAAAGCACATCTGCATGGCCCGTGCCCTCACTTCTTGGGAGCTTTAGCGGACTTCCCTTTTCCGCCACCACGTTTAGAGTGGCCGCTCCCCCCTCCCTTCGAGCCTCCGCCGGATTTCGAAGAGGAGGGTGCATCCTTCTTGGCACCAGCCCCGGAAGAAGAACTTGAAGATGAAGCTTTCTTCGGGGCCGAGGAAGACGACGTCGAGGCCTCAGGGGCCGATCGCTTCCTCTGTTGCGGTCCAAAGTAAGAATGTGTGGTCCTGGCAGCGGACATTTCATTCTGCAGCTCAGGTAGTACACCGGCAAACAGAAGTCCTGAGGCGGGACAGAAGGGACTGCTCCCTTAAGGTCGACCTCACACTGGACGGAGTATACGTAGGCAGGGCCGAAAACAGTGCGAGACGCCTTAAGTGTACGAACATAGCGGACATGAAGACTGAGGATGCCATCAAGTCCGCGTCCGCACGCGCAGCTGCCGTCAGGAAGTCCTTCATCAGGTTGACGTCATCCACCGGAACAGATACATAACCGGAAGCTGACGTTTGAGGTATGCGATTAAGGATCGTGCGAATGGCGTAAAGAAACCAATCGAGATGGGAGGCAATCGCTACCTCCTGTCTGGAAGTGTCCTCCAGTAGACACATCTGACGAATAGAAAGAGGAATGTCTTTCTTCGGCGGAGAAACTCCAAGAAACTGATCGAGTTCTGGTTCCTGGACTGCTGCTCGATCATGCCAAGGTGAACCGTGTACTGAATACGACCGGAACACGGGTCGCTCCAGCGGGAAGACACCAGTATATTTCTTAAAAAGAGATCTAGAATCCTGTTGTCGTTGCCTCTCATCTTGGGTCTTATGAAGTGAGAAGGCGTCCCGCATGCGTTCAGCACATTCAAAAACGGCTCTAGAAGGCGGAAGTGACGTGCGATGAGACGGCTCTTGTCTTGAGATCTGACATCGCAGTGACCCTTCTGGATTCCACAATTGGCGGAGGAGTCATATCCGGAAACAACTCGTAAAGGCGAGCCAGTGTATCAGAATAACTGGACGCAGCGAGATCCGGATCAGCATCAAACAAGGAAGTCCGTTCTTCCGCTTCCGTCTCAGCGTTATTCACTGTCCCGGGATTCACAGGGGTAAACCTGGGCACAAACGAAGGAGGTGTAGGTCTACTACCCTGCGAGAGATCAAGTGGTAGCTGAGGATGGGAACCGGAAGTCGGCCTCCTTGATGATACGGGGCGAGGTTGATAGCCAGCCCACTCAGGCACCGGAAGTGGCGTAGGGGATGGTGGAGGAGGCATCAACATGTCACGCTGTAAGGCTGCGAAATCAGCAGATAATCTATTAAATCTATCAGAGAGGTTGGCAGGAATAGATGTTGCTGGAGGGCACTGCCTATCAGAAGGAGGAAGTAAGGCAGAACCGGAAGCAGCCGCATACTGTGACATCGCCGGCCTAGCTGGGTATCTAGGCAGATGTGGGTGAGCAACCCTCACTTGCCGTCTCGGTATAGGTGCATGATATGGCATAGCATATCTGACAGGCCTAGGAGAAGGAGAACGGAAGTAGGCACCCGATGTACCGGAAGTCGGTCATGTAGGAATACGTGCAGTAGGAAACACTCGACGTGGTACATCAAAAGGTCGGACTACGGAAGCCACAGAAGGGTATGAAGTAGGCCTATACACCACACCACGTACAGGAAGTGGAGAGTACGGAGGTGCAGTATAGGGAAGAGCCGGACTGCTGTACACCGATGACGTAACCGGAAGTCTGTTCATAGATGATGTAACTCTAGTACCATACATCGATGAATGAACCGGAACCCCATAACCAGATGCATAAGCAGGAACATC
This sequence comes from Hanleya hanleyi, assembly GCA_036873755.1. Classification (NCBI taxonomy): domain Eukaryota; kingdom Metazoa; phylum Mollusca; class Polyplacophora; order Lepidopleurida; family Hanleyidae; genus Hanleya; species Hanleya hanleyi. The sequence continues at coordinate 20,818 of JAVTVY010039111.1, read as the reverse complement.
ATACGCAGAGGCAGTCCTATAGTAGGATGAAGTAGCCGACATCGGAGCATGCGCAGGAAAAGCAGCGGAAGTTCCGATGTGAGACGATGATACCGGAAGGTAAGTCGATACCGGGAGGTATGAAGACAGTGGTTGCATTTAAGCATCCGATATAATCGGAGCTACCGTTGGCCGGAAGTCATAACTGGACACAGGCATATGTTGACGCTGGTCCGGTTGAGTAAGTTGAGGGGGGGCCGACAACGGCTGTTGTAGAGGCGCCCTGGACAGTCTGGGAACATTCAGTAGGGAATGGCCAGATGCAGCAAAACCGGAAACGGGTGTAATAATCACCGTAGACTGCACTGGGCGAGGTGATATCACAGTCGCTGGAACAGCTGACATCTTCGTAGTTGTAGACGGAGATGAGCTGGGCCGATATGACGACAGATTCTCCGGAAGTGACGGATCCTTGACATGGGTGGAAGTCACAATCTCTGGGTTGACAATTCGAAACAGGGGACCCTCAGTCGGAAGTGACGTCACAGATGTGGGATCAAAGCTGGCCGTCAAGGTCAAGGGCGTCCCGTGCAATAGCTTACCTACGGGACGTCCGCCATCTTTGTTCCCCACCTTGGTCCCTGAAACAGAATTAGTACATGGAGGAGAAATACTGACGACATTCGGCAATTTATTAGATGGAGTTACATTCATATCATGCGTAACGGACATATCAGGAGAGGTAGACTCGTCCGGCTCGTTCACAGAAGAGCGAGACGGAGAGTCGACCAAGCTCTCGGCACAATCGAAGCCAGGCGGGGGCAAAACTTCACTGGCATATGAACCGACAAGATATTGTTGGAATACGTCGTCGGTCCACAGCTCGCATTCTGCACATTTGGCAAATTGATCACACCAGCCCCCTCTACACGGCGGACAAGCTGAGTGCGGATCCGTCGTGGGTTTGGATCGTCCACAAAGAACACAAAATACGGACGCCATCTTTATTATGATTCGACAATACTCCCTGACGATATCTGAAGTGCAGGTAGGTCTCGAATCCAGGAATTTGGTAATATTCCACTTCTCTCTCAAGGTAATATCCCAGGAAATCTCCGTAGGTAATCCAAGGTAACGAGTAAGGAATATCGTGGTATTACAGATGTAGATCTTGAAACTTTTACGGGAGCACAATGGAACTACGTCTGACCGCTACGATTGTAGAGGAAAGAAGGAAGTGACGTGGTCAGACAGAGAGGACTCTGGGTACTCGCGCATGGGCATTGGGCATTGCAGGGACTATTTCTTTTGGTTCTGTGGTAAGGTTTTACAATGGGGCAATCGCGTAGGAACACGATAGCAATAAGGTATGTGAAGGTAAGTTTTACAGCGCAAGAAATTTATCCGTTTTCTTATGTTTTCCGAATCTCTGTATATCAATATTATCCCTGACTTAGTGCAGCCAGGAATTGACATCTTTTCACAATTGGTTTGCATGTCACACTTTGGTACCCCCATTTCATGGAATGACCCAAATACTGTGTTGTTCACATGAGCAGTCTGACTAACGTCACAGGACCTACGAAGTAGGGTAGGCATTAGGAATCCGACGCGAACTGAACTCTTGGAAATCCCCACCACCACTCACCAGTTGAAATCCTGCCTATATTAAGATGGGCCCTGCCCAAGTCAGAATCACCAGTGATTTTCATCAAAAATCACCAGAAATTTTCATCAAAAGTAGGTCAGCTCAGAACTTGTTGGTAACAGTCTCCTAATGCGCCTTCACTCAAAAAATAAATAACGATCGCCGATTTAATTTTACAATTTTTTAACTAAAGGATTGAATAATAAAAAGTTCAGTAGATTTCAGGCTTTACGTGTGAAAATACATTTGTAAACATCTCTTTAATGGTTTTCAGTGCCCTTGTCCAGGACCAAAACAACTTTTTGAGTCGTATTACTTTCCCAACAATAAAACAAATTCTTATATATAGTCCTATAGACTAGTAGAAAGGTAGCATTTATGTAGTTTACGGTAATTCAACTCAAGACCAACACCTTCTCGGCACAAGATAATAATGATTCTATGTCATTCTCCTGAGCATGACCAGTACAAAGACGAATAAATAGCATCTCTATATGACGTTGTTATCTAGATATATGAGACAACACATTTTGGGTATCGGCAATCTGATGAATGTAGAATTGGAGGATTGTACTTAGCATCTTAAATACAGCCTCTTAATACTGATTACATATCTGTTTAATTTCATTTCTCATAATGTAGCACTTAATCAAAACGTGTATATAGCAAAAGTGTGTGTCTCAAGTTAACGGCAGCTGTTCAAATGTCCCCTGGAACGGTAATAAATTAATAAAGACGTCAACATGTGAACTCATAGAATCTGCACTGTCGATGGTTTAATGTAATACCGGTACCATCTGTTGTTATATTTTTTTAACTCCCAGGCAGATCATTCTCAAATCCCAAGCCTATCAGACTGTTAGTTCTGATCTGTTTATAAATAGGCCTATTGGGGGTGACCCAGCTACACTGCTGTGACCTCTAGCTCTCAAAACAATTACGGATGGCATATCCCACCAGGTTTTGTACTGTGTTATATATATACAGTGAAACATACAGCCAAGGGTACCCGATGGGCATGACAGTGCACTCGCTGAGCCATCAACAAATAATAAAAAAAATAATTATAAATCAAATTTTCATCAGAATTGGGTCAGCACAGAACTTGCTGGTAACAATGCCTAAATGCACGTTCATGCCCAAAATCAAGGTTCTATATGTAATGTCAACGGTTCTCGTTATTTTGTCGACGAAAGGATTTGGATGGACTGACTCACTGACTCACTCATTAACGGACAATTTGCGATCTGTAGCCTACTTCGTAGAAATATAACAAATTTGAAAATTTAATTTTTTAAAGCACTTAAAATAAGTTACATGTATCTTTGCCAAAATAGACAATTTACAATAGAAAAAAACTATAAAATGTCAGTTTAATCATCTGGCATTTCCAGCAAATCTCTGGCTGTAAAAATGTAAAATGAACAAAATGTAAAAAAGAACATTGGTCTTTACCGTTATTTCTACATTTTCATGAAAATGGACCAAATACATGTCAACACAAATTATTATGGTAAACCACAGAGGGTCTCCTAAAACTGGAATTGGGAAATCTCTGACAGGAGACTGGATTTACCGTTCAGCATAGGCCTGACATATGTGTACCCTCCTTCAAGCCGGTTTAAAATTTGATGTACAGCAATAGAACTTAGAAGAGACAAGTATAATATTGCTTTGTTCGGCTAAAGAGTGAGTGAGTGAGTGAATAGGGTTTAACGTCGCTTTCAACATTTTTTCAGCTATATCACGACGGGGAAGGGAAGGGAGGGGAGGGGAAGGGGAAGGGGAACCTACTTGTAACAGAGCAGATCTAATGCTGCCATTTTATTCGGCTAAAGAGTACTCTATACATATTGAATACTGTAATTCTGCAAGAGATTTGTTGGATATTAGCCTTTTCTGTTCCCCCGAATCAAGCTTTATAAATGTCTAATCAGCAAGGCATACATGTATGTATTACATTACACATGTTGCAGGCTGCCAACCTAGTCAAAGGCATCTTCGCTTTCGCAAGTCTAACACTACACGTGTTGCCTTGGCTGAACGTAACACATTATCTGATCAGAATACGGGTCTGGTGATGTCATAGCGCTATAAATATTCTGTGGTCCATATTAGGAGAAGTGCAATGTGTGACCTCTTTAAAATTCAAATTTGATTGGCTATTCGAAGCAAATTAACATCAATACACCCACCACTTGCCATATTTGGAGATCACACGGGCAGACATCAAAGAAAATTCTAGCTGCACGGTGTTGGCAAGCTTCTATCTTGATTGGCTATATGACATCACGTGCGTTTCTCGGTTTGAACAGTTTACTCTATTCAGTAAGTCAAGGTAACTGACGGAACGTTAGTGCAGTATTTAACTTGAAAATGTCAAGATGAGTCAAAGGGTGTTCCACTGATAGTTTGGGAGGTAACAAACTCTGACAATGGAAGATCCACCTATGAATTGGGGACAAAAACATGTTGTGTGTGCACAGGTGTGTTACAGTTCTGGTCTGTTACCCAGGATCATGACCATCACTTTGATTCAATTACACATAGATCTACAATGTTTACATGTCATGGTCTACTGACTGTACTGTGAACATGTAGTTAGGGGTACAACGATAAGCAGATAAGCAATAACATTTAATTAATATCATTTAACATAAAAGAAACTCTTTTGACATGTTCAATAGGGCCCGTTTGATAGGTACTGATTTAGAGGTGCTGTGATTGCGTAAGGAGTACTAGTACACACAGGATATTAGAGTTCTTGATGAAATGCAATTAAGATTTAAGAGTCTATATTTTATCTAATGATGGAAATATCAACTGAAGTCTACTTCATTTGGTTTTGTTTGAATTTCGTCTCAGAGTTTTTGAGTAAGTGCTCTAAAGTTGACATTGCAAGCCCTGATGACTCCAGATATGGAAATTCACCTTACTTAAATATCCACCCTTTTTTGGCATTAGTTTGAGACATCAGATGAGATGACCTGGCCTGATTTACATGTAACTTCTCTCTATCAATCAGTCTAACTCTTTAGATTTATCAAATTTGAGCATCTTCTATTCAGCCTAGCAAAAAATATTAGGGTGAGTCGGAGCCCAAGTTAGAGTAAATGTTGAAAATCTCCAAATTCAGGCAAATTAGGTAGTCAGAACTGATTTTCACAATGCTGATATTATATATGTACATGTATTATTAGAATTTTTCTTGTTTTGCTTTACCCTCCATCCCAGATACCCAATCCCTAATCTGATTAAACCCCATCCATAAATGGGGTATTTTGGATCTCGATCTTGTATGTATCTCAAGGTCATTTGCTACCTTCTGCCATGTACATGTAAATAACTGTTGACAGTTACATATTTGAACAACCAATGCAAATTATCTGATATATGGACAGTGCACACACCCAGACAGGTTGAAATGTATACATGTACACCTCACAAGGATATATGATGACTTAGTCATAGTCATTTTGACACACTTTAAATAAGAACAAAATTAGGAATGCCCTGCTGTAATGAAACTATTACTGACCTACCTTTACGAATAAACACAATGAATGAATGATTATCTATTCATGATATTTGCTTTGTATTTATTCAAAAATTATCAAAACTAGGTTTTGTAGGAATCAGCTATACAGGTTCGATTTCTATCAAGGATGATACAGACATCACCATATATTGGGACAAGCTCTGGAAGGCCGTTTTCTTCTACACATGCAATCACCACCCTGGCACCCCCCATTCCTAGTTGTTGAAGTAATGAGTGAGTGAGTGAATATGATTATGGCTTTCAACTATATTTCAGTCATATCCCAAAATGCGAGTCCCATTTCTTTTCACCCCACACCTCACGGGTGGGGTCTTAGGATCCCCACAGACGCCCCAGTTGGCCATTCCTAACAACAAGCTGGGCCCTATAGTTGTTGGAAAAATACTAGATGGCTGCTATTTGTTGATGCCTTATTGCGCCAAACAAAAAAATAATTCTGAATCTGTATCATCTCATATTTGTAATGAGCCGTTGTTGTCTGCAACACACTGTCTTGTTTTAGCTGCACAGGGACCTGGAACTCCGAAAGCGCTTATAGAAACTGGTGAGTACATTGTATGTGTTATGGTGCATAATCTACAGCGAGCATGCAGAGCAGTTATATCACTACTTAAAAACAGAATCCATGGTCATTCTGAGTTTCAATCTCTGTGAAGCTAAAACTGGACAGTTTCTTATATACAAGGGATGAAATTATAGTCTTCAAGATAATACAGAATCAAATTATTTTATTGTTTATGACCAATTGTTGTCGGCCACTAGGAGCCGAGCCATCCAGTAATTGAAATTCCTGAACAACTTGAGCTGACAATTGGCTGGGCGCCGGGGCCTTGATCGTACATAATATAGAAAGGCCCCACCAAAGCTACATGAGGGCCATTTCACATCGTGGATTGATTGTTAGCTTGACCCAATTATTCAGATTCTTCTGCATCGAGCCTCGTTGAAACCATGTATTCGACTCAATCTGGGTAAATCTGGGAAATACCATCCAGTGATAACAATATGAGAAATTTGTGCGAGCTGTTTGCCGATATTCTCTGACTGAGATCCCATAATAAGCCAGTGAGGACAATTCTGCTTTTCAATTTGAAATCGATTGACATTTCGTTCATGGATATTTACAATGTTGGCACAAGACAGACTTTCAATATTTCCAGCCACCAGGCAAAGCACAGACTATTCGGCAGAAACAATCCTTTGAACTTTCTGGAGAAGAACGTTTATCACGAACCATGTCTAGCGGCCCATGTCTAGACATGATACCTTTTTTGGATACTGTTTCACTATATTGTATACTTTTTTGGTCCACGTGCCCATGTGTTGAATTACAACAAGGAGTGTTTCTTTCTGATTGGCTCACAGATGTAGTTTGAAATCCGCACAGGATTTATATATATCTCGCTGATGTGAGATATAATTATTATCTGAGTTTACTGAGATTGGTTTTCAACTATCTCCATTATTATTGACGGGAGTGGAGAATTTCCTGGAGTTCTGCTATGGAGCAGGAACAACCTTCCCCCAACAAATATGCCATCCAGCCAACGTACGGTCCCAAAATAGAGAGATTACTTATTGTAAAATAATTTCAATCTAATTTCTAGACCAACACTTACCCAATATGTTTGTTACGCAAATCGACCGTTTCTTCTTTCTGGAGTTTCTCCATTTTTGTATGGGAGTGAAGAGCGCCAGTGGAATCGTCTCTTCGTTCGAGTGAGTCTGTGCTCTTGTCGATGGTTCACGCGGCTTTTTACAGCCTTCGATGTTTGTTTTGTCGCCTGGGGGTCTGTGAAAATGAAAGGGCAGACTGTGATTGACACCTGGCATTCATTTCAACCTATTTTATCCTCAGAGGGACGACACTTGTGACCCAGTTGTGCATGCTTTGTGTAACGAAGCGGTAGACAAGGTCGACTATAGCATTTACTTCCGGGTCAGACGTCTTCAAAGGGGGCGTGTACTGCTATTTTACGCAAGCTGCCACATGTTTTGATCTGCGAGGAGTTCAGCGGGGGCGTGGTATCTCTCTGTTATTTTGACAGGCTTTTCGTCGGGGGCTTTACTGGGCGGCTTTACTTACTAATCTGTTTGCATTGATGAGCGCCACAGGATTCCAGTTTTAAGCGGATACAAAACACGTTAAAACCAGCTGTGGTTTTCTACACGAACTATCATTGGCAGGTAGGGAAGACTACCGGTACCGGTAACGTACCGAACAGGAGCATCATTGCCCAGGTGCAAATGCTCCTGTCACTTTCCCTACGACCTTCCCTACAATACAAGCTAAAACATGACCTTTGTTTGATAGTGGTACGTTTCTAGTACTGTACGGTATGTTCTTGTTCTTGTTCTTGTTACGTAAATCCCTCCTTCATGTAGGAACACCTCCTATTGGAGTAGTCATTTATAAACAATTCAGAAAGTCATTAAAGTTATGTGTATGTGTAGGCATCTGTTTGTACATTGTACGAAAACCCAGCTCTCGTGAGCTTGCTTGGGCCGTCGCTACCCATGATGGTGCGTGTAGTGCGAACGCTCCCCGCTGTTCACCCGTAGATTATTATTATTTATTTATTTTTATTTTTTTGCATTTAATTCCAAATGACAGAAAATTATGTTTATAATAAAAAATAAAATAAAAGTAAAATGGAGTGATTTCCTGGGATGGCAAGAAATGTGAAATTGAAAACGTTCGCCCCCTCTCCCCCACTTTTTTTTTTTTGGAAAATCCTAGTGACGTGTTAAGCTTATGCCATTTGTACCCATAGTCTTCTCTGGAGTCACTGGTGCACCCCAAGGTTGACATGCCCACTGATATGGGTTAGTGTATGGGGGTCGGTGACGCTTAGTTCCACGTGAGCACCGAATCCTACCGTATTTGCATGCACTTATAATTACGGTAATTTCCCTAATAATTCAATCACAGGAAGTGCAACTTTTCACTCCATTATTTAAGAAACAAAGAATGACAAATATTTTCAGATATGAGCTTTAAATATGGCACTTCCTGTGATCGAATTATTAGGGGAATTACCGTACTCAGCCGAGTTCGCTTCCGTCAGTAGCATATAACACACCGATTTATTATGAAAAATGGGGTCCATACTTCATGTAAGCGAGCACGAGAGAGATAGACTTCCTACTATTAAGGCATGCCTTCTGTTTTAAAGGCCGCGTAGCGGCGTTGGAAACATTTTCATAAGGGGTGGGTGGTCTGGGCTGAGAGTGGTAATCATCTTAGCTGTCTGTATGCTGTATCATTTCAGAGAAACGGCGTTGCGGCATTTAACAGTTCATTGTCCATCTAGCGATAGAAACGGCACTTTGGAATGTATTATTATTTAACGGCAGATTCAGACGGCGGTTTGATGGTTTTCTCCTTTTCTTCGGCGGTGGAATGGAGACGGTGGTTTGAATAGTCCCCTTGCCTAGAAGCACTTTCTCATCAGTGGTGGAATGAAGACGGTAGTTTGAATATTATACTTTTGCTCAGCGGTAGATACGGCACTTTGGATTGTATTATTATTTAGCGGCAGATTGAGACGACGGTTTGATAGCCTTCTCCTTTTCATCAGCGGTGGAATGGAGATGGTGGTTTGAATAATCTCCCTTGCTTTGAAGCAATCGACTGCTTACTTTTTCATCAGCATTGGAATGAAGACGGTGGTTTGAATAGTCTCCCTTGCTTTGAATCACTTTTTCATCCGCGGTGGAATGAAGACGGTAGTTTGAATATTATACTTTTGCTCAGCGGTAGATACGGCACTTTGGATAGTATTATTATTCAGCGGCAAATGGAGATGGCGGTTTGATAGCCTTCTCATTTTCCTCAGCGGTGGAATGGAGACGGTGGTTTGAATCGTCTCCCTTGCTTTGAAGCACTTTTTTTCTCAGCGGTGGAATGAAGACGGTAGTTTAAATATTATACCTTTGCTCAGCGGTAGATACGGCACTTTGGACAGTATCATTATTAAGCGGCAGATCCAGACGGCGGTTTGATAGCCTTCTCCTTTTCCTCAGCGGTTAATGGAGACGGTGGTTTGAATAGTCTCCCTTGCTTTGAAGCACTTTTTCATCAGCGGTGGAATGAAGACGGTAGTTTGAATATTATACTTTTGCTCAGTGGTAGATACGGCACTTTGGATAGTATTGTTATTTAGCGACAGATTGAAACGGCGGTTTGATAGCCTCTCTTTCCATGGCGGTAGAATGGAGACGGTGGTTTGAATAGTCTCCCTTGCTTTGAAGCAATCGACTGCTTACTTTTTTATCAGCGGTGGAATGAAGACGGTAGTTTGAATATTATACTTTTGCTCGGCGGTAGATATGAAACTTTGGATAGTATTATTATTTAGAGGCAGACTGAAACGACGGTATGATAGCCTTCTCCTTTTTCTCAGTGGTGGAGTGGAAACGGTGGTTTCAATAGTCTCCCTTGCTTTGAAGCAATCGTCTGCTATTTGGAACCGCTTGATACAAGAGCTGATGGAAAATCAGTATGCCAGCACGCTTCGTCTAGTATAAGTCCGCAAACTTAGTGCACATATCTGGTTCATAATTCATGTAAAGGACTCCGCGATAGGGAACACCATATAATATTATGTAGATAAATAACACTTATCAGAAATATGGGGCGAGTGGTGGGGGCTATATTAGAGAAAGGATTTGTATGTAGGCCTATGTCTTTTCGGACTTTCAATTTTAAACAGTGGCGTTGCGGTCTTGGTAGTTTGCAGACTGGCAATTCCTACCTACACAGCTGCTTTGCGGCATTGCTCCAACAGAATAAATCTTCCTTGTAAATATGGCAAGAACGGGTTATAACGCTTGGTTGGATATGATGTGTTTGGATATTTCAATTGTCAATGTCTATACAGCGGACTTGCGCTGATACAAGTCGGAGGTCACATGTCCTTGACAACGGATTTTGCAATAACTTCTTCATCAGATATGCACATTTTGAAAATTATTAAAAAAAGCACATGTTTGATAATTCTACAGTGCTGTTGAAAAGAAATTTTGAGGAAATGTTTTTGTCAAAAGTAAGATCTTGTATATTAGCTAACACAAAATTTACAAAACTTCACAACCATGTTAAAAACGTCTTATTCAAATATAGAAAATAGCATACTGTTGCACCAAAATAGCCCGTATTATATGAACCATATGGCAGATTCCACGATAACCTAGTCCAATCGAAAAATTATATTAGTAACTTTAAAAATATAAATCTAACTCTTTATCACGTAGGCATACATGCGTAGCCGAGTGTCAAAGCGGTGTTAGGGAGGAATGTACGTGAAGTCGAGTGTCAAAACGGTGTTAGGGAGGAATTTACGTGAAGTCGAGTGTCAAAGCAGGGTTAGGGAGGGTTGTATGTGAAGACGAATGTCAAAGCGGTGTTAGGGAGGAATGTACGTGTAGCCGAGTGTCAAAGCGGTGTTAGGGAGGACTGTACCTGAAGTCGAGTGTCAAAGCGGGTTTAGGACTTAGGGTTAGGTAACTTTCATAACTATCAAGTTCAGGTTCGTTTCAGCTATAAAAAAATGTTATTTCTCCACCAAAGTCTGTAGTTTGTCAAATCGGGGTTAGGGAAGAATGTACGTGAATTCGAGTGTCAAAGCAGTGTTAGGGGCAAATGTACGCGAAGTCGAGTCTCAAAGCGGTGTTAGGGAGGAATGTATGTGAAGTCGAGTGTCAAAGCAGCGTTAGGGAGGGTTGTATGTGAAGACGAGTGTCAAAGCGGTGTTAGGGAGGAATGTACTTGTAGCCGAGTGTCAAAGCACTTCAGTACATGTCCTATCATGTTCAGTCATACGGGACTGGTGGCACCCCCTGGCAGAAAAAGGGGAACCAAGAGTTACCTCCCTGGAAAACCAGAGTGGATTTCACCTCTCCCTACTACTGACATCACAACACAACCCATCCTGTTACACCCAACTTACGATCCCAGGCAACGGACCCGATTAGTCGAACCCACCTCACCGATATGCTCAATAGCGGCAGGTCTCACAAGGGCAAGCCCAACACAGCCCAAAACTTTACATCCGAGTGCACGTACCATATACACCAGAACAAGCTAGCACGTCCGAGGATACTCCACTCGTGGACCACTGCTGGTAACACCTCTTCACTTGCCTGGTCGTGACGGATTTGGCTTAATGTCACACTCAAAGCGGTGTTAGGGACAAATGTACGTGAAGTTGAGTGTCAAAACAGTTAAGGAGGAATGTACGTGAAGTCGAGTGTCAAAACAGGGTTATGGAGGAATGTTCGTGAAGTCAAGTGTCAAAACGGTGTTACGGAGAAATGTAGGTGAAGTCGAGTGTCAAAGTATAATATCCGAAGCGCCGTCTTCAATCCACCGCTGTAGAAAAGTATGGCCTACAAAGTACCGTCTCCAATCTACCGCTGGGGAAAAGTATAATATCCAAAGCGCCGTCTTCGATCCACCGCAGTAGAAACGTATAGTCTCCAAATTACAAGCGTCTGGTCCGTCATTCATAATTCAGCCGTCGTCCATTAGAGAATATCCGCGTCCATAATCCAATGACCTATTCCATATTCCATATAACAGTATTAGCACCAAATTCGAAAAGACAATCATAGTATACATAAACATAGGCTTGTTTCCTGCAAGAGAGAAGCGGTCAACAGTTTTCAATGATGCCGGCAAGACATCATGATGTTCCAAAAATATCAAATCCGTATCGCTGATCAGTATTCAAAGTACCGTCTCCAATCTACCCCTGCAGAAAAGTATGCCTGCAAAGTGCCGTCTTCAATCCACTCCTCTGCAAAAGTATAATATCCAAGTAGCGCTATCGATCCAGTTCTGTACAAAAGTATGGTCTCTGAATTACCATCTCCAATCAACTGCTGCAAAAATGTACAATATTGAAAGTGCCTTCTCCAATCCACCGTTGTAGAAAAGTATGGTCCCCAAAGTACCGTCAAGCGGTCCCAAATAAGTCGATTGCTTTAAAGCAAGGGAGACTATTGTAACCACTGTCTCTATTCCACCGCTGAGGAAAAGAAGAAAGCTATCAAACCGCCGTTTCAATCTGCGACTAAATAATAATACTATACAAAGTGCCGTATCTACCGCTGAGCAAAAGTATAATATTCAAACTACCGTCTTCATTCCACTGCTGATGGAAAAGTGCTTCAAAGCAAGGGAGACTATTCAAACCACCGTCTCCATTCCACCGCTGAGGAAAAGGAGAAGGCTATCAAACCGCCGTCTCAATCTGCCGCTAACTAATAATACCATCCAAAGTGCCGTATCTACCGCTGAGCAAAAGTATAATATTCAAACTACCGTCTTCATTCCACCGCTGAGGAAAAACTCCTTCAAAGCAAGGGAGACGATTCAAACCACCCTTCTCCATTCCACCGCTGAGGAAAAGGAGGTTATCAAACCGCCGTCTCAATCTGCCGCTAACTAATAATACTATCCAAAGTGCCGTATCTACCGCTGAGCAAAAATATAGCATCCAAAGTGCCGTATCTACCGCTGAGCAAAAGTATAATATTCAAACTACCGTCTTCATTCCACCGCTGATAGAAAAGTGCTTCAAAGCAAGGGAGACTATTCAAAACACCGTCTCCATTCCACCGCTGAGGAAAAGGTGAAAGCTATCAAACCACCGTCTCAATCTGCCGCTAACTAATAATACCATCCAAAGTGCCGTATCTACCGCTGAGCAAAAGTATAATATTCAAACTACCATCTTCATTCCACCGCTGATAGAAAAGTGCTTCAAAGCAAGGGAGACTATTCAAAACACCGTCTCCATTCCACCGCTGAGGAAAAGGAGAAAGCTATCAAACCACTGTCTCAATCTGCCGCTAACTAATAATACCATCCAAAGTGCCGTATCTACCGCTGAGCAAAAGTATAATATTCAAACTACCGTCTTCATTTCACCGCTGAGGAAAAACTGCTTCAAAGCAAGGGAGACGATTCAAACCACCGTCTCCATTCCACCACTGAAGAAAAGGAGTAGGCTATCAAACCGCCGTCTCAATCTGCCGCTAACTAATAATACTATCCAAAGTGCCGTATCTACCGCTGAGCAAAAATATAATATTCAAACTACCGTCATCATTCCACCGCTGAGGAAAAACTGCTTCAAAACATGGGAGACGATTCAAACCGCCGTCTCCATTCCAATTTCCACCGCTGAGAAAAAGAAGGAGGCTATCAAACTGCCGTCTCAATCTGCCGCTAAATAATAACACTATCCAAAGTGCCGTATCTACTGCTGAGCAAAAGTATAATATTCAAACTACCTTCTTCATTCCACCGCAGAGGAAAAACTGCTTCAAAGCAAGGGAGACGATTCAAACCACCGTCTCCATTCCACCGCTGAGGAAAAGGAGAAAGCTATCAAACTGCTGTCTCAATCTGCCGCTAAATAATCATATTATTCCAAAGTGCCGTATCTACCGCTGAGGAAAAGTATAATATTGAAACTACCGTCTTCATTTCACCGCTGTGACAAAGTACCCAAAGTGCCGTCTTCAATCCACTGCTGTAGAAATGAATGGAGAGATTTCTCGTGATTGCTTACATGAAGTATCGACCAAAAATGGTCAAAATTTATGGTGCGGAGGTGACGTGACGACGTCACGGATGACGTCACATCCGGTCACATGACTTCCGGTGACATCCGGGTCACTTCCTGTGACGTCATTTCGGGTGACGTGACGGTCCAGCAAGAGTATCTGCCCCTACATAAGAACACAGTGACTTTCAGTGTTAATCTACGGATGATGCCACATCTGGTCACGTGACATCCGGGTCAGTTCATGTGATGTCACTTACGGTGACGTGATGGCCCAGCAGGAGTTATCTACCCCTACATAAGACCACAGTGTCTTCCTATGTTAATATACGGAGAATATATGTATCTGATAGGAGTATTGGCCGGGGTGGTCATTTTTTTTCTTTTGGATTTTACTATGGGCTGTGGCACCTTGTTTTCTTTGTCTCGTGATGTAGAACACGATGAGAGGGTCTCGAGCCCAGGCGTTGACTTTCGCTGAAAAGTTCAGGCAGGTCTGGGGTGGACATGTTAGGTCCATTCTGGTGCACTGGACAAGGTTAGTCCCAATAGGGAACCCACTTATGGACATTTGCAGTATGGGGTGTGGCCCCTTGTTTTCTTCGTCACGAGCTTTTAGAACACGATGGGAAAGTTAAAAAGTGCTGATGACGCATGCGCAGGCAGTCGTAGAAATGAGAATGTTGTTGTTGTTGTTGCTGTTGTTGTTGAGTTAGTGTAGTCTCTCAATTTCGAGGAAGTAAAAGTCAAGGAAGTAATCCAGTTTAGTAGTACAGAAAGCAGAAACTGTCAGAGTTAATTTTTTCGGGGAATGTTCTTGGAAAATCCCTGTTCTATTGATAGATCACTCGGGAGTATTAGAGAAAGGGTAGTTTCGGAGGTGCAATGGAGTGCATTTGGAGGAGATAAGAGCCTTTTCCATCCGATTACCTGGAAGAGTTACCTGTGTGTGTGTGCCTGTGTGGAGGAGGAGGAGGAGGGGGAGGGAAGAGGAGGAGTGAGTGAGTGAGTGTGGTGGTGGCAGTGGTGTGTGGTGCTGGTGTGTGGTGGTGGTAGTAGTGGTGGTGGTGGTGGTGGTGGTCACCGCGGTTGTGTCTGTACATATAGAGATTAGCACGTGTCCCTCATCAGTTCATATGTGTTGGTCGACTAATCAAAGATGCTCGTCTCAACGCGTTGACGCGCTAAGGATGGTGAATGAGTGAGTTAGGCATGCCGAACGCCCGTTTTAACCCGTTGATGGATTAATGATTGTGAGTGAGCGGGTGAGGAAATGAGTGAGTGGTCATATAAGGTCGTTTGTAAACCATTAGTCCGATGGAGTTGAGTGAGGTATCAATGTATCAATGTGAAGCCTATGTGAGGGGGCATCCGCCTGGACTAGTACCTCAGCCGTTGTCAACATTCTGCGCATGCGCAGACAGGGAATTGTGGGAAAAAGGTTATGGAAGTAGACGTTTTGGGATCTAGGGGAGCACCTAATGGGCCGATGGAGTTGTATGAGGTATCAATGTGAAGCCTGTGTGAGGGGGCATCCACCTGGACTAGTGTCTTGGTCGTTGTCAACATTCTGCGCATGCGCAGACAGGGAATTGTGGGAAAAGGGTATGGAAATAGACGTTTTGGGGTCTGGGTGGGCCACTAGTGGTCCTATGGAGTCGTATGAGGTATCAATGTGAAGGATACGTGAGGGGGCATCCGCCTGGACTAGTGTGTCGTTCGTGTTCAACATTCTGCGCATGCGCAGACAGGGAATTGTGGGAAATGGGTATGGAAATAGACGTTTTGGGGTCTAGGTAAGCCCCTAATGGGCCGATGGAGTCGTATGAGGTATCAATGTGAAGCATACATGTGTGGGGGCATCCGATTGGACGAGTGTCTCGGCCGTTGTCGACATTCTGCACATGCGCAGACAGGGAATTGTGGGAAAAGTGCATTGGAAGGAACGTTTTGGGGTCTAGGTGGGCCACTAATGGTCTGATTGAGTCGAATGAGGTATCAATGTGATGCATACGTGAGGGTGCGTCCACCTGGATGGATGGGTGTTAGGAATATCGTCATTCTGCGCATGCGCAGGCAGGCCGTAGTATGGAAATAGACATTTTGATGCCGATATGGACAACTATTTGTCCGAATGTGTCTAGGGAAGTGTTGTTTTGTAGCTCTCGGGGTGTAGACCACGACTTGAAGGGATGTCCACGTCACCTGTGACGTCACTGGTGACGTCATCAGTGAGAGTAGTAGCGAAAGCGGGAGTTTCGGATGTGCGATGGAGTGCATTTGGAGTAAATAACGGCCTATTTTTTTCATCCAACTACCCGGTAGAGTTACCTGTGAGTGTGAGTGTATGCGCGCGTGTGAGTGAGTGAGTGAGTGTGAGTGAGTGAGTGAGTGAGTGAGTGAAGCGTGCACAACGCCCGTGAGGCGTCCCCAACGCCCGTCTTAACGCATGGACGCACTAACGACGATGAGTGAGTGAGTGAGTAAGTGGGATCCGACTGGACTAATGTATCGTCCGTTTTCATCATTTTGCGCATGCGCAGTCTGGCCGTCGTATAGAAAGCAGACATTTTGGGGATTCGTGGAGGTTTGTTGAGTGGTTGCCCATCCCTGGTCAAATGGACCGTGTGGGGTATCAGAGTGAAGCTCTCGTAGGTAAAGTGGAAATTGCCTCTCATTTGTGGGGCGCTCACTTCCGGTTGTGTGGGGCGCTGCCCTCAGCCAATCAGAAGCGAGTATTTTGACCCGGTGCATTATGGAACATATCCAAGATAGCGGCGTCTGCCTTCTGGTTCAAGATGGCGGCACGTCCGGTGTCGAAAACTGACCATTTTGTCGGAATGTGGTTATCTGGTGTCGAAAACTGGACCTTGTATGGGTCCCGCCTAATTTGGTGTAGAGATGGACCACTATTGGTCCGAATGCGTCCTGTGGGGTGTCATCTTGTAGTTCTCGGGGTGCAGACCACGGTTTGAGGGATGTTCACGTCATCTGTGATGTCATTGGTGACGTCATCAGTAGGAGTAGTAGCCAACGTGGGAATTTTGGGGCAGTGAAGAAGGTATTTGGTGTAGAGATGGACCACCTTTGGTTCGAATGTGTCGTGGGAAGTGTCATCTTGCAGTTCTCGGCGTGTAGACTCCATTTGGGGGATGTCCACAGCATCTGTGACGTCATCGGTGACGTCATCAGTACGAGTAGTAGCGAAAGAACATGTTTTATAATTGGCTCAGTTCCAATTTTTCCTCACGATTTGGACTGATGAGGGACACATGTTCATTCCTATATTTACAGACACTACCACCACCACCACCACCACCACACACCACCAAAACCAACACCACCATCGGGCGTTGACGGGCGTCAACGCCCGGTGATGGTGTCAGTAGCTCCCGTGTGGCAGAGCTCTTGGATCGGAGCTCTTGGAGCTCAAAGCTTGTGGGGCTCAGAGCTCGGAAATAACGTCATCGCATGCATGCGCGCGTACCTGTGATGCACCCGGTACCCTATAGCCCGTAGGGAATAGGGTACACCAGGGTGCGGGTGCAGCACAGGTACGCGCGCATGCATGCGATGACATCAGAGCTCCGATCCAAGAGCTCTGCCACACGGGAGCTACCACCACCACCACCGGGCGTTGACGTCCGATGGTGGTGTTAGTGGTGGTGGTGTGTGGTGGTGGTGGTGGTGGTGGTGGTAGTGTCTGTAAATATAGGAATGAACATGTGTCCCTCATCAGTCCAAGTCGTGAGAAAAAATTGGCACTGAGCCAATTATAAAACATGTCCTTTCGCTACTACTCGTACTAATGACGTCACCGATGACGTCACAGATGCTGTGGACATCCCCTAAATGGAGTCTACACCCCGAGAACTGCAAGATGACACTTCCCACGACACATTCGAACCAAGCGTGGTCCATCTCTACACCAAATACCTTCTTTCACTGCCCCAAAATGCCCACTTTGGCTACTACTCCTACTGATGACGTCACCAATGACATCACAGATGACGTGAACATCCTTCAAATCGTGGTCTGCACTCCGAGAACTACAAGATGACACCCCACAGGACGCATTCGGACCAATAGTGGTCCATCTCTACACCAAATTAGGCGGGACCCATACAAGGTCCAGTTTTCGACACCAGATGACCACATTCCGACAAAATGGTCAGTTTTCGACACCGGACGTGCCGCCATCTTGAACCAGAAGGCAGACGCCGCTATCTTGGATATGTCCCATGATGCAACGAGTCAAAATACCCGCTTCTGATTGGTTGAGGGCAGCGCCCCACACAACCGGAAGTGAGCGCCCCACTAATGAGAGGCAGTTCCACTTTGACTACGAGAGCTTCACACTGATACCCCACACGGTCCATTTGACCAGGGATGGTCAATCACTCAACAAACCTCCACGAACCCCCAAAATGTCTGCTTTCTATACGACGGGCAGACTGCGCATGCGCAAAATGATGAAAACGGACGATACATTAGTCCAGTCGGATCCCACTTACTCACTCACTCAATCACCGTCGTTAGTGCGTCCATGCGTTAAGACTGGCGTTGGGGACGCCTCACAGGCGTTTGCCCGCTTCACTCACTCGCTCACTCACTCACTCATTCACTCACTCACTCACACGCTCGCGCGCAAACACTCACACTCACAGGTAACTCTACCAGGTGGTTGGATGGAAAAATAGGCCGTTATTTACTCCAAATGCACTCCATCGCACCTCCGAAACTCCCGCTTTCGCTACTACTCTCACTGATGACGTCACCAGTGACGTCACAGGTGACGTGGACATCCCTTCAAGTCGTGGTCTACACCCCGAGAGCTACAAAATAACACTTCCTTAGACACATTCGGACCAAAAGTGGTCCATATCGGCCTCAAAATGTCTATTTCCATAATACGGCCTGCCTGCGCATGCGCAGAATGACGATATTCCTAACACCTATCCACCCAGGCGGACGCGTCCTCACGTATGCATCACATTGATACCTCATTCGACTCAATCAGACCATTAGTGGCCCACCTAGACCCCAAAACGTTCCTTCCAATGCACTTTTCCCACAATTCCCTGTCTGCACATGCGCAGAATGTCGAAAACGGTCGAGACACTAGCCCCGATGAATACTCCCTCGCATATGCTTCACATTGATACCTCATACGACTCCATAGGCCCATTAGGGGCTCACCTAGACCCCAAAACGTCTGTTTCCATACCCTTTTCCCACAATTCCCTGTCTGCGCATGCGCCGAATGTTGAACACGAACGACACACTAGTCCAGGGGGATGCCCCCTCACGTATCCTTCACATTGATACCTCATACGACACCATAGGACCACTAGTGGCCCACCCAGACCCCAAAACGTTCCTTCCAATGCACTTTTCCCACAATTCCCTGTCTGCGCATGCGCAGAATGTCGAAAACGGTCGAGACACTAGTCCAGGCGGATGCCCCCTCACATAGGCTTCACATTGGTACCTCACTCAACTCCGTCGGACCATTAGTGGCTCACCTAGCCCCCAAAACGTCTATTTCCATACCCTTGGGCTACTGCGCATGCGCAGAATAACGTCAGTTCCACGTCTCGCCCACCCCATCGGATGCCCCCCTCACATAGGCTTCACAGTGATACCTCATACGACTCCATCGTCCCATTAGGGGCTCCCCTAGATCCCAAAACGTCTATTTCCATACCCTTTTCCCAAAATTCCCTGTCTGTGCATGCGCAGAATGTTGACAACGGCCGAGACACTAGTCCAGGCGGATGCCCCCTCACATAGGCTTCACATTGATACTTCACTCAACTCCGTCGGACCATTAGTGGCTCACCTAGACCACAAAACGTCTATATCCATACCCTTGGTCTACTGCGCATGCGCAGAATGACGTTAGTTCCACGTCTCGCCCACCCCATCGGATGCCCCCTCACATAGGCTTCACAGTGATACCTCACTCAACTCCGTCGGACCATTAGTGGCTCACCTAGATCCCAAAACGTCTATTTCCATACCCTTGGTCTACCGCGCATGCGCAGAATGACGATATTCCAACCCCACAGCCGCCCCATCGGATGCCCTCTCACATAGGCTTCACAGTGATACCTCACTCAACTCCATCGGCCCATTAGTGGCTCCCCTAGATCCCAAAACGTCTATTCCATACACTTGGTCTACCGCGCATGCGCAGAATGACGATATTCCAACCCCAGACCCACCCCATCGGATGCCCCCTCACATAGGCTTCACATTGATACCTCAATCAACTCCATCGGACCATTAGTGGCTCCCCTAGATCCCAAAACGTCTATTTCCGTACCCTTGGTCCACCGCGCATGCGCAGAATGACGATATTTCAACCCCACTCCCAGCCCATCAGATGCCCATTCACGAATGCTTCACATTGATACCTCATACGACCCAATCGGACCATCCATACCCCATACAGGCATTTTCCCGTATAGATTTAATATGCAAATGTTCGAATCAGGGAAGATAACCCGGAATTTGCCAAAATCACAAAAGTGCATCAAGAGTTATCTCTCTTTTGCGGGGAGCTCTCTTAAGCTGGTGGCGCCACCTGTCGGATGCAAGAGTTACCTCCCCGGCAAAATATGACCTTTTTTCACCTTACTATACTACTTATGTGCGTGTGATTGGATGGTTGACAATGCGTGAAGGCGTTACGATAGGGCGTTAATGCGTTAAGATAAGGCGTTGAGGCATTGAGACGGGCGTTAAGGTGTAGCGACGGGCGTCACTGCATTTTGATGAATTAGTGGCAATTCCATGGAATATCTAGAAAATCAGAGCTTCTGAGCTATTTCACATGGGCGTTGAAGCGTTAAGCTATGCGTTGACGGGCTTTACTGTGCATAAATGCAACCGCATGCAAAAGATGAGCAAAGTCTACGTTGCGGAAAGTGCCCCACTATATATTTTCGCTATCGCTAAGGCCAGAGGGCTGAAACTTACCACACTATATCTTTGGGTCAAGCTCTACAAGAAAAAAAAAAAAAAAAACCAAGATGGAGACCATGATGACGT
>JAVTVY010039110.1:0-17366 GCA_036873755.1 Hanleya hanleyi | reverse complement strand
GGAGCCCTTACAATCCCCGGTTAGGCCGTAGGAGCCTGGTTATTTGTTGTTGTATCATCCTGATTTTTTTTATTGGATCATCAAATATAAGTCTAAGACGTTGGACGACGAATTGGTTTCAATTAACACTTAATGACAACTTCCTTAAGTGCAGTACATATTGTGTCAAGGTCGACCGTTAAAACTTCTAGCTTTCATACTGTGTAATGTAAGGTCCTAATATTTATCCATCAGGATGTGGTATGACTTAGCACTGATCATGCTAGATACGTCTAATACTTGGTAATAACCATTAGACATGTTTCAGACATAACCACGGGTTAATTGTGTGTGGTTTTGAGTTATTTTTGTTGCAACAATATTGAGATACCATGCAGTGGTATGAATTTGACAATGCGCGTTGTCATTTTGTGCAGAATTCTTTTGTCATAACTGATTGAATTTCCCCACGTGATTCCTTTCTATTGACATGACGGTTTTTATTTGCTTTGATTGACATTAGCTTAGGTTTGGGTTTTGAAACTTTGATACAGTTAAATGTTATTTGTTTTGGCCGTTTTTGTTTTGCTTTTTATGTAATGTTTTGGTAAAATGTTTTGATGAATGTGGAACTACAACACTGCGCTATGGACATAGATTATGATAAATGGATAATGATTTAAGATATTTGACTGATATTGCGGATAACGAACTCAGCTATGAATACGGACTATTCTATGAACTTTGGATATCATTTTAATGAATTAAAATGGGAGTGCGTTTTCGGGCACGGAACGTACTCTCACTTAAGTTCAAGTTCTGGTGTATACATGTAGGTTATTGCTGGATTGATCACTCACGCATTCTCTAGCACCATTTCCTCCCCTCTTCATATTGTTGCCTCTCTTTTGTTACTTTTGTTTTTCTACTTTGAGCTGAATGAACTCTCTCCGATAGTATCATACAACTTTCATTTTAGGGAGATGTGTGAAATATTGATTTCTTTAGCCGCCATACTTTCACGTGAAAGGTAGACTTTTTATTCACCATTTTCTTATTGGCGCGGTCGAAATTTCACGCTGGTCCGGTCCTTTTGGCATATTCCAAAACTTTCTTTCGACCGCGGTCGGAATAAAGCTGAACGCCGACCAATTCTAATAGACCGATCCAATTCATCTGCAGGAAACGGCCCACATTTGGACGTGGGGCCGGACAGCGTACACGGTCTGTTTTCACGCGGAAATGGATATGAAACGATTCAAATTTTGACATGCTCCCTATTCAAAAATTCATGATGTTGCACATTGGGTAATACGGCCTGGATTATATGCGACATCGTTTCCGAGCAACTAAACTCTTTAGTAAAAACAAAAGTTGTTCATCTCAATAAAGGCAACTCTGGGAATTATAATCTTATATGTATTCATCGTACAAATAACATTGATCCATATTTTATTGTTCTAACAGTACCAAAACTGCGCTTGTCACATGCCTTACCGGAAAGAGACAAATGTTGTTATTGCTTGCAATTCACGCTGTGGGTCCTGCATCGGGGCAGGTATGTATCTTGTTGTTTTTTCTATTGACCAATCGTTCAATCATTTTCCCTGCTGATAACTCTTATTTTTTGTCATCCAATGAAATGAAAATATTCTGATAGCTGTTTTTTTCTAATCCGGAGTTATGAGAGACAGACAACATGACATTATACAAATGGCATCCTTTGTTAGAGACATTTGCAAGCCAACTTTTCTCCATACCACAGCACATGTTCTGCTTCACAGGTTCACTTCACTTATGTACTTGTCCCAACAGTGGAAGTCGGCCATTGCCACGTGGCGAGGACGCATACGGACACACCCCTGGGCACACCGCCTTGTTTGAATCTGACCGAATAACTCCTTCCGTTTTGCAAATGCACGAACTACTTTTCATATGCTCGTCCCCTATAAACGGTGGATGTATTCTCAAGATCATTCTTCTTAACGCTAGGTCAACAGAGGTATAATGCAGAATTGAAAAGTAATCTGAACTTTTCACAAACATCGCCCGTGATGTCAATTACGGCGGTGCGCTGCTCAGCTGGGAATCCTGTTCGAAAGTCTGACTTGTGACTGGGTTATTATTAGGCCCCAGTGAGCCATCTTCACATTTCAAGTTAAATACTACACTATATGTTCTGTCATTTACCTTGACCTAAAGATAGCGGTAAATTGTTCAAACTCTGAACGCAAGTGATGCATTATAGCCAGTCAAGATATCAGCTTGCTAACACCGTGCAGCGAGGATTTTCTTTGACGTCTGTGTCATTTCCTAATAGGGAAAGTGGTGGTTGTATTGATTTTCAAATGTTCATTTCCTTCGAATAGAAAATCAAATTTGAATTTTAAAGAGGCCATACAGTTGCACTTCTCCTAATATGGACCACAGAATATTTATAGAGCTATGAGATCGCCATACCGTATTCTGATAAGAAAATGTTCAGCAAAGGCAACACATGTGGCGTTCGACGCAGTGAGGAAATTGAGTATAAACATGCCAGGACAATGTGAGCACGCGCATTGAAGAAAGTAGAGACAAAGAATATCTACCGTACTTTCCTATTCAATTATGTATTATTTTTGTATAATGTGCATTTATTGCTACAAAAAATGTACATTTCACAGACAATGGTACAACATATTGGACGCTATCGCAATTTGGTCTCATTCAGTACTGAATTGAAACAATACAAATTTAGAAACATGAGTATATACATGTATATACATTATTTTTCGATATGTCTTGCTCAGAAGTGGTATTCAGTACATTATAATCGCAGCCATTGTAATTTTGTACTTTTGCAAATGTAAAATATATATAAATTTCTATTCCTCGCAGACACAATGCATTTTCTTGACTCTTCCCCACATATTACTTTCGACTAGCAAAGCGTAGATGTCTTTAAAACCTTTCCTAATGTTTGGCATAACCCGGAGTTTAAAGGATTTACATTATTGTAAGCCAGTCGTGGTACCAGTTTCTCGTTGCAGTGATCGATGTAATACTTGAATGCATTGCAAACTCCCCAATATCCTAAGTAATTAGATGTTGTGCTGTATATATATCGACAAATATTGAATCAGTAGTTTGTACACAACAATTCTTTCTGAGTACCTCCATGCTGTGATGCTGTTTAGCATGTCAATATGCCGTTCGTTCTTGCATGGAGAAGCCATTAGGATATCTCAAGCGAAATTTGAAACTACCACAACTTGTAAGTCAGTGTACTAAGATGTGGAAATTTACTCATTAAGTATAGTTGTTTAGGGAATCATAGGATGGAGATCACATGATCAAGAGTAAAGCCTAAAACACAAATGTGGTAGCCCGAGAAACCACATTGAAGTGGACCTCCCTCCGTGAAGTTCGGCAGACGATATGTGTTAGCTTGAAATACTTATTATATGGTGCTTTGAACTAACACTCTCTGGAATTTCGAACTACCAAAACTGGATGCAGCCCGATTACAACCGCTTTTGGTAGTTCGAAAAACTTTCTTTTAGCATTCTGGTTTTGTTATTACCTATTTTCAGGTCATACAGGGTTAGTAAAAAAAAATGTCCACCTGTGGTTTTGTTCATTTATTCATATGATTTATATGAATATAGCACATGGAAGGGTACTTCATCTCTCCGCTATATTCAACCATGGTATGTTTTATTCATGTAAGGAAATATACATATATTGTGTATATATCAATGGCGCTCACGAAAGGAAAGTGTATTCTAACGCAGAATTGAGTGAACATAGCAAGTGATGAAGAAACAGGAATGAGACTCTTCATAGTTTATCTATTTTCAGATATTTCTGCTGCACATTTTACCAATGCCAAGTAACAACTCTCGGAGAGAAAGTCTTAAAGTGCAAAAGAGATACCTGAAAACAGCTAAACATGTGAAGTATCTCATTCCTGTGTCCGTTTTCATGCATCACCACATTATGTAGGGAATGCAGTTTCTATCCATGAGCGTCATTGGTATATACATTATCTGTATATTTTTGTCCACAAATAAAACATACAATGGGCATATATAGCATAGAGAGGGAGTACAATTCATTGTGTTATATTCATATACACAATAAATTATATCTCCAGATGAATGAATTAATAAAACCACAGGTGGAATTTTTTTTACTCACCCTGTATAGACTGAATGCTTTTCTAAGATTAGATTCGGAACCGTCAAAGAGCAATGCGCACTACAATATCTTGAATTATGTATGTCCTAGGCTAATTCCCTTTGTTCTTTTTTCTTATTGACACATGTACTTGGCATTTATGAGTCTGCTTCACAATTCAGAATGTAGCATAGAATTTGTTCTGACTCACAGCTCACTGTCTCTGTTAACTTATGCTTTTCTCATTTCAGGTGCCATCAAACTAGCGATCCCCATGCTGATTGGCTCAGTGCTGCTGGCTTATATCTACATTTAATATCTATGTTCATTAAATGCGTAAAAAGAATCAAATATGTGGAACTAAGGTTTTTCCAAAAAAAATATTTCGTATAGATAAGTGAAGCTAGTAATAAAATTGTAGTATGGCGTGGTTTGATATTATATATCACACGTAAGAAATAACCACGAAAGCGTTGCGGTGAGATATATGTTAAGACAAATGGGGTTCGCCAGCTCGAACTGACGCCAGGTGGCTACGTGTACCAAGAGGTAAATGACGCATGCGCATGTCGTTTCTCTTGACGTCACAAAGGCAACGTCATAATGTAACGACGTTATAATTGTTCGTTTTATGACGCCACGTCTTCTTTACCTGTTGGAACACTAGCGCCGCCTATCGTGGCTGGCGATCCCCATTGTTCCATCATGCTCGTATGCTTATATTTATATACAATTTCTCAATGCAAAAAAGTCAAGGATTCATAGTAAATCAAAATCCGCTCACGGATAGATTTTTTATGTATTTACCTGGAGGATTTCCCGTTATAAATTGACACCTCAAAGTGAACATTCTTACATAGACTCATGCCGGTTGGTGTGAGAATCACCCATATTGTACACATATGTGTTGTGAACACAATATCGTGATCATACTATATCTTGTATTCCTCCCATCGATTTATAAACCTCACCATCCACAAATCCATATACAACTACAGACTTACATTCCAGTGTTACACTACCCAGTACTGATTCCCAAACCTCCTCAAATTGTCTCAACAATTCCAGATAAATCTCTCTTTCCATATACACATATCCACTTTTCAAGCTATATTTAAGGAGATATTGGAAGCGTTTATGCTGTACGCTCTCAAACAGGTTACTTGGCGGAGGACCTGCTAGCTACTCAGCTTGTAACATTGGACATATGGGTTGCGTGGGTTGTTGGGGATCTGTCCCCCCATGTACAATTTCCTGGAACAGCCCTTAGAGGCACTAAGCATATATTTTACACATTCATCCATTTGTCTGATCTTTCTCCCTATTTGCTTAGTTAAATTTGAAGCTATCCAAATATGAGTTGCAAATTGGCACAAAATTGACACACCCTCTTATTTTCTTATGTTATTCAAGGGAACAGACCTTGCGGATCTGGAAGTTAAGGCCTGGTTGAAGTTTCAAGAAGAATTAAAGACCAAATCAGAAGTGCGAATTGAGCCCTTTCTGAGTGTTATATTTTCAAGAGTTATGGTCCTTCGTTCTTCAAATCTTTGTGAACTGGGACTTGTCCGGGCTGGATTTCAGTTAATATTGTATGGACAAGTATGAAATTTGCACTATAATGTGGTCAGTGTCCCATAGTTGTGCAGCGTAAAGTTTCTCCGTGTTTCGCTTAGATTTTCAAGAGTTATGGCCCTTTGTTCCTGAAATCTCCGTCAATTAGGACTTGTCCTGGCTGGATCTCGGTTAATATTGTATGGACAAGTATGAAATTTGCATGTTATGGGGTCAATGCCCCATAGTTGTGCAGCGTGAAGTTTCTCTGCGTATCGGTTATATTTTCAAGAGTTATGGCCCTTTGTTCCTCAAACCTCAAATATATATATTTGTCCAGGCTGGATTGATACTTGGGATATACATTATACAACTGAATCAAGGTGAAGAAAGTGACTTAAGCAGAGTTGTGATATTTTTGCGAATTAGGCCTTGATTTACCAATTAAAATCATTCTATTTTCAATTAACCGATTTGGGGAAAGTGGCTACATATATATGTTATTCTACATTCCAAAGCAGACCAGTGTAACTGCATGTATAGTCTCAGGATTTATGATGAATTCAATTGACGACGTAATACACATTATTGTCACCATACAGTAGTTGTGCATGTGTTGGATTTTTCAACCTGATTCACATTTTCCTGAGCTCAGTTGTTCCCCTTCATCATGTATATCAGAAGCATTTTAAACAACCGGTTGTGGATATATATTAAATACACCATTTTGGCTATTTTTAAGGCTGGTTTTCACCAACTTTCTTGTGAGCGCAACAACATGTATAGTCTCCGGATTTATAATGAGTTCAATTGACGATTTAATTGTCACCATACAGTAGTTGTGGATGTTAAGGACTGTTTCGACCTGATGGCATGATTCTGAGTTGTTCCCCCTGATTATGTAGAAGCAGTTTAAGCGACCTGTTGTGGAGATATTAAATGAGCCAGTTTGACTATTTTCAAGGCTAGTTTTGATAACTGTGCTGTCAACCTTGTGGCCTAATGACTACTTTCCTTAATAAATTTATGGATTGTTTTATTTCAGTTTGTTGTTGGCTTCTGATTTCTCCACCAAAGTAGATTCAGCAGTTAGTTGTGTGCCTTGGCACCAAGAAGGGAATGCATGGTGTGTCCATGGAGACAAAGAATATGAAGTCGAAGAACATAACATCCAGAGCAAATTTATATTTTCAGCATACTGCCATTGCTAAACATGTTCAGAAGCTAAACGCTTGAGCTACGCGCATGCTAGTCAACACTTTTTCCACACATCCAATGGCTAAACATGTTCCCCCAATGTAATGTTTAGAATTTAAACGTGTTTAGCAGAGAACTACGGCTAAACATGTTTAGCAGGGAACTATCGATAAACATGTTTAAACCCTAAGCACCAAATCACTAAACCACATGTTTAGCGGGATGACGTGTGGAAAAAGTGTTGACAGGTATGCGCGTAGCTTATGTGTTTAGATCCTCCACGCATGTTTAACAGTGTAGGGTAAGAAAACTATCTTACCCTACTGACGCGTCAAATGGCTCCTTATGGGACAATGGTAGCAAATCCGCTATGGAGCAAAGAGTTAAACGACCCATGATCAGCCCTACAAACCTAGCCTGTGTCTGTTAATCGGTGAACACATACTAGCTTGGCAGATCAAGGCCGCAAGGCGATGTATTCTCTAATTGGAAAATGCAGGAGACAGAAACTACCAATAGAATTGCAGTTACAGTTGTTTGACATTCTCGTACTGCCTATACTTCTATATAACTGCGAAGTGTGGGGAACCAGTAATACTGACTTGATCGAGAAAATACATATATATTTCTGTAAGCATATTTTGGGACTTAACGTATCCACTATGTCTGCGATGGTCTACGGTGAATTGGGCAGGTACCCAGTTAAAATAAAGATAAACACCAGGATGGTAAAGTTTTGGTGTAAATTTATAGAGGGTAATGCTAAGTTTGCATGAAAACGGAATATATTCATCGCCGTGGATTCTACGAATAAAGCACATATTGGATACTTGTGGTATGTCAGATACGTGGCACGATCAATATAGAATATCCTCTAGATGAGTTGTTAATGCCGTGAACCTTAGACAATGTGATCAGTACAGAGAGGAATGGTCATCTACTATACATGATAGTACATATTTAAAACGGACTTTTGCTTCGAACGATACCTAGGTGAATTGTCTTTATATGACTAGGTTTAGATTGTCTAATCATAATTTACCAATCGAAACAGGTAGATATAAAAACATACCCAGGGAAATGAGGTTATGTACCATGTGTAATGATGGAAAGGTGGGGGATGAATACCATTTTATAGTTGAATGTAAAGGTCTCGGTCATTTAAGGGCAGAACTGATCCCAGAATATTATACTAGATCCAATAATATATACCATTTTAAAGCACTATTTAATGCAAACCGCAAAACAAAATATAAGCTGTGTACCTTTATTAAGAGGGGCCTAGAGGCCCTCAAAGTTAAATGAACAGATTGTCAGGTTAGCCGCCATGGCATTGATAATTAACATTGTATATGTGCTGCATACTTTTTACTAAGTCAGAGCAATAAACTGATTGATTGGTCAGTACTGGTATCTGATATATCATTCATCGCCAATATTTCGTTCAATTATCAAGCTATTCTTGTTTAAGGCAGATATCTTAACTGGGAAAAATATCTTGTCTCGCTCCTGCTATTTTTCTCAGTTTTTCTTAATTTCTTAGATTCTCTTTATTGAGATTTTATCTTATTTAAGAAAAACCAAGAAAGCAAGAAAAAAGTGCGAGCCACGCAAGATTTTTTTCTAAAATTATACATTTTAAGTATTATTTTCTCGTTTGAGAAATAATGTTTCCTGTTTGAGAAATAATGTTTCTTGTTTAAGAAATAAAGTAATTTTGATAATTTCTTAAACGAGATAGATTTTCTTAAAATGTCATTTTTGATGAAAAAAATACTCTTGCGTGACTCCCGAAAAAAAGTTTTCTTCTTATTTACAATCACACAGACACGCATAGTACAAGAAGTGGACAAAGTTGCAATGATAGATTAAATGATATTTATTTGGCACAAACGGGGGACACTCTTGTCCCCAAATGAATGTTCGCATCATCAATGATATTGTACATAATATTGAAGTTAATTAACTGAGCTGCGGAATGAGAGAACGTGATTGTCTGCATTCCCTGAGGCCTCATGCGGTACCGTCAGTGACGTCAGATTATATATATGTATGTTACGAGAAATGACTGAGGCATCGTGAATGCGAGCAGTCTGTGTGGCGTTGCCGACACCGTACTTCCAGATCAAGAAATACTGAAACACCGTTCCACGATTCTAAGAAATACCGCCACATTTTTAATTCCAATTGACAGGCTTTTGTGATGGTAACATGGTGATGTAATTTTTTTACTGACTTTGCCAATGTTATTAGATAGGACACAAATGAGCGACCCGGCCTAATTGCCTTCGAAGCAAAGTTCATGTGACCGAGCAAGCTAAGGATTTCACGTTTGGTACAAGATTTTCTACCCATAGTACTGGATAGGATTTCACAAATACGAGCTACTTTCTCACGAGGAAGGCGAGCTTCCATCTTATCAGAATCAAGGGTTATCCCCAGGTAATCCAGTTCCGTCACTGGACCCACAGTTTTGTGGGACGCTAAGGGAACGCCAAGTCGGCGGAAAACCATAGTAATAATGGCCATTGTCCTCCATGCGATACGCCCAGATGGTTCCAAACTCAGGAAATCGTCCAGTAGATGATCCACACTCAAGACATCATAGTTGTTAGTCAAAATCCAGCAAATGACACGAGGGAGAAGGTCGAATATCTTTGGACTTGAACGACAGCCGAACACTAGCCTTGTGTAAAAGTAATATCTGTCACGCCATTTAATACCGTGTATGTGCCAAACACTAGGATGCAGTGGTATTTGTTTAAATGCATCCGAAATGTCAACTTTACACATCAGTGTTCCCCTGCCGTACTCGGCTATTTTTTCAATAGCATCATCCACTCTTGTGTAGGTGAGTGAATACTCCTTTTTGTCTATGAGATTGTTAATACTGTCTATAGTGCTATCGTGTGGGGCAGAAAGATCTACAATTAATCTCTTCTTGTTAGAGTATTTTCCTGTAGCAATCCCTAGTGGATTGACACGATAAACGTCGTATGGCGGAGTATCATAAGGGCCAATAAGATAACCCTTCTCAAGTTCCTGGGATAGTAAATAATCCACGGTCTCGGGGTCACAGCGTGCACTCTTATTATTTTTGCTTTCGAACGATTCACTGGGGAACTCACGAACCCCTGTCAAAAAACCGGTCCGTAATCCTGAACAGAGTGTGCGAACAAAATCTTTATCGGGATGAAATTCAAGCTCCCTTTTGAGGGCGTCCACGTTTATTGGGGTGGATACAAACATCTCAGGCAGTCACTGATTGACTGGAGCCGGCGCAGATTGCCTGGGCCTTTGAACAGTGCACCTCGCAGCACTGTGTTCTTTTTTGCAAATGAGGCAAATGTGAGCGAAATAGCAACGTGGTCTATGGCATCCACGCTCGCCATTGAAATTGTTACAAATCTCAAGGCCCTGATGGTTAACGCGCTTTCTGCCCTGTATATCAGTGGTGGACGATGCAGAGCGTTCGTCGGATGACCGGAATCTCGCATATGTACGTTCCGTTGTGCGCATGTGGCAGAAATCGGTCAGATGAAGCACGCTGTGGTATATACTACACGACATAGCTCGACGACCAGCTGACAATGTCGTAAATAACATCTGATCTCGTACCGACCAGTCCACTTTCTTGTTATATCTGGTAAATAGAGTAGCGGCTCTCATGGTGAAGGCTTTATGGTAGTCGTAGAATAAAGAGCCGGGAAATTGAGCTGCCATTTCAGCTATATCAGCCTGATAAAGATCCAGCTCTTCTCGTGACAGGGGATGTTCTTCACAATAAACGGTCTTGTACCGAGAGAAAGCCAACTGAAACTCTAAGAGAGTAAGAGTTTTGTTAAGTCTCGGATCATTAGAGCCCTTAATTTGAATTTGATTTCCCGCTATGTCAGTGATAGTTCTGAAGTCTGGGTTGTCAAGAGCAGGGATTATAAGCGCTGCAAGGTTAACATATTTACCTTCTGTTATGCTCTTCCTCAAAGGTTCAGGAATTTCCACCACTTTGGGCAGATCATGGGAAGGAATGCCAAAACGGCCAGTTGTCCTCGCTTGTACTGGCTCGATAGCTGGAGGAAGGATGTTTGCCAAACCAACGGCAGTACTAGTAGGCTCGGTTGAGCATTGGAGAGGCTGATGTTGGTGTTGTTGTTGGTGTTGCTGCTCTTGCCTAGAAATGAATAGCTGTAGCGTGTTTTTCAGTTCGTCAAGCTCTCCACGTAGTGAACGGATTTCACTGGGGGGCGTTATAGTAGGAGACATTGCCTCTTCTGTAGAGTGCTGGTCCGCATGGGTCATTCCTTCCATACTAGAAATCGGCTGCGTATCTCCATCGGTCTCTCGAGTACATTGCACTGTAGAGAGAGGCGAAGTCAGTTTATTAGCTTCAGTGAGTTTTTGTAGCTCCTTCCTGCCGAAAGAACTCGGAACTTTCATTCCTCGATCACATAAGAAATGTCTCATCTGCTGGGTTGTCCAACTAGTAACGGTAGATGGCGCACGTTTGGAACTTTGAGTTTTTGAAGTTTCCAACTTTCTCTTTCGGCCCCTTTGTGAGCGCCCATTTTGTTGATCCATGGCTATATCTGATGATGACGAACAATATAGTGTAAATCCAATGTTTGTATGCTTATTCGTTTGTCCGTAATAATGACGAAAGTCTTGAAGATGAGAAGGGCGATGCAACCAGAAGGATAAAAAAAACACGTGTTGAGACTAACGGGGCGAAAGACTGAATGAATCTGAGCCGAGAGAAGCCGAAAAAGTTAACTGAGTTAAACAAAGGACTTGGCGGGAATCTTAACTACCAATGGACAGTTAGTGGGCGTGTTCTGTATTCTTCCAAACCAAATTTAGCCATAGTACTAAATAAACAAAGTAGCATTTTATTTTTTACTGTGATTCTATGCCACTTTGATTGTGATATATCTGATTAATTCCGGTCTGAGTTCGGGAAAATTATGAATGACTCAAAAAATACAGAAAATCCAATAAATATGGCTCCTTTCACCCCTGTCTATGTGCGTGAAATTCCTCAAACCGATATGGAATCTGGAGAAATAACCGATCTGGTAAACAAAAGTGGCTGTTTTGCAAAATTGCATGCCTCTATAAGAATTGAACTAGAAACTTTGAAAACCAATGTAAGTACAATCAAAAAGTGGGTGAATGGCGTTGAAGACTTATAGAGTCTTTGTCTCAAGATGTCGCCGAAATACAGGAGGCAGATTTGCCTAATTTCGTGCGCAAAATATGTTCAGTTCATGTATAGGCTGTTACAGTTCGAGCTTCCATCATACACCTTGATGTCAATATTTTGAAACAGTTTTCTCATTTTCGCACGTTAGTAAACAGTTTTTATTTTGTCCTTCATTCTATTGCTGATATGGACAATGGGAAGGGTGTTCCTATTAATCCACCGTCGCAACTACTTTTTTTAGAAAGAGGAAATCGATTCTTTCATCGACCTCCCACTAGACAATGATTCTAATCAATATCTTGAAAATTTTGACAAAATGTGTTTTTTATCAGCCGAGATGGTGAAAACAATGTTTTCTCATCAACAGTCTCCCAGCAGAGACCACATGTTACGTGAATAGGCGCATATGCCTGACGTAGGTCTGTGACGTGGTGATTATTGATTGGACGAAATTCGGTTAGCCAAAATGACCAACACGCAGTGACCGGCTACCGAAAGGTGCTTCAACTCCAGAGGTAATTTTTTTTCTTCTACCTTTTGACTAGAGTTACCTCCCATAGACCGTGCACACAGCTTCTCTTCGACATAAAGAATATTACGTACAGTAATTTATATTTAATCCATTGGAATTTAACGATATTTACAATAATACTTACGCAACTGAAGATAATCAATATGAAATAGCTCACTAGAAGGATGTTAATATCCTCCAATCGAAATATTGTATCAAAGATACTTTTAAATCTCATGTGGATATTGAAAATATTAATGTAGATGTATCTTTTCTGTGACATATTTCAATGCCAGAATTTTGGGAAAGCATTATTCTAAAATTCTAAGTCTTTGCTGTAAATTAAATTTCGATTTTTCTGTTATTGGTATCTCCGAATCCTGACAATATCCCTCAATAGAAAAGCTATTCGACATTCCCGGCTATCAACCATTTTGTTCTTGTAGATCGACAAGAAAAAGAGGTGGCCTAATCTTGTACGTTAATAACAGTATAGATAATTGGACTGTTGTTGAATATCTTTGGTATCACGAAACTGATGGTGAAAACGAATCACTTTTTGTTAGCACCCATACAGACTAAAGATAAATCGTATACAGTTGAGATTATTTATCGACTACCGGATAAAAATGTACAAATCTATTTAACAAAAACATCCAATCACTCATGAACGTGCCCAAACTCGAAAGCCAAAAATGTATCAATATGGGGGACTTTAATATTGATTTATTCGAAACTGATAAACATGAACCTTCCAGACAGGTTTTGGAAATAATGAAATCGCATTACTTTTTCCCAAGATAACAAAACCAACTCGGGTTAAAGCTAAATCGGCGACAAATTCAAATTTTTCACGATGATTGTTTGATGTCTGTTATTTTCTTTTCAGACATAACCGAACATTTTCCTTTCTTTTCATATAAATACAGCATCATTCACCACGCCGTCCACTGATCACACATTTACTTTTAGAGGAATTAATCAAGTAATTAATTTTTGAAGAGAAGGTTTAAAATATAGATTGGAACGATGTTACTAATGCAACCAACGATGTTAATAACGCATTTGAATTGGTCTCTGGCAAATTCATTTCCGCGTACAAGGAATAAGAGTTTTCCTGTTGTTTCATCGACGATCTCAAAAGTTAAAATAAAAGATCTCTGAATAACCTATATTAAAATATATTCGTGAAAAAGAGGCAGATTTGATAGACAGCGCACAAAAGATACTAGTGTAAAAATTACCCATCAATATAAACATCATAGGAATAAATTGTATCATACATTGAAATTAGCGAAGAGAATATATTATGAAAACAAATTAAATCAGTGTAACACTGATATCAAAGGTACCGGTACGCGGAAAGTATAGTAAACAACCTAATGAACCGCAAGAAAAAAAAACCTGCCTGTCATATACATTCGTTATTAATAATAATGATGTCTCAGATCCTTCAAACATTGCGAACGGTTTTAATGATTATTTTGTTGCAACCAAGTTAGCTGAAAAAACTCCAACGCATGATTTCAAAGATTTTTGGAAGAATAGATATGTCAATGAGTTCCAATTGGAACTCTGTATCACAAAGCATATGTCAGATGTTGTAAATAACTAAAAAAAATCCGCCTCTGGGGTTGATGTCGTACGTATCTCGCTGGTCAAATCTGTATGTAGTATGATCAGTCTGCCATTCTGTCATTTTATGATTTATCATTCAGACTCTGTGTAGTTCTCGATCCTTCGAAAGTGGCTAAAGTGGCAACCCTTTACAAGAATGAAGAAAAGATTTATTTGAGACCCATCGACCTATTTCGGTTTTGCCGTGCTTCAGTAAAATAGCCGAAAAACTGGCAGTCGCTAGATTGTTTACTCACTTGGAAAAATACAATATAGCGAACCACTTCACATTTTTAGCGGTTTTGTCTCTACACGACAAATTAGTAGCTGCCAGAGAGGCAAAGAAATAATTAATTTAATACATTTTTAGACTTGTCTAAAGCCAATGACACCGTCAACAACGATATTCGTTTGTATAAATTGGATCATTTGGTATTTCGGGAAATTTCTAACGACTAATTCAGGGGTTATTTGTCATGCCGCACCCAATGCACTCAATATAATAATACTATATCAACATTTAAACCGATATCATGTGGAGTTCCGCAGGGTTCCGTCTTGGGTCCAATACTCTTTCTCATTTATAGTAATGACATAATTCTTCATGCTGACAAATCCTTCTAAGAGATGTAACTTGCCAAATCCGCCGAAACTATTTATTTCTGGAAATAGCATTGAGCAAGTTGATCAATTCAAATTTCTTGATGTAATTTTAACGATAGGCTAACTGATTAACGCATATTGACGAGATAAGGAAAAACCTGATTAGGAATATTGGAATATTGTACCATATTAAAATTGCCTCAACAGAAAAACACTCTAAATTCTCCATTATTCTCCAATAATTAAATTCTACCCGTATTGTTCGTAAATCCTGCGATTTGATTGGCTGATTAGTGCTCAATTTTTCGGTTCATACTTCAATGAATCTAAAAATATGATATGCCACGCCCACAACTGCACTACTTTTTCGTTGCTATAAATAGCACTGGATCACTGGTCGAAGTGTAAATCGATTCAGATTTTAGTGCATAATATTGCTCAAATAATGTCAACAGAAAACTCTAAAACCAACTGGAAAGAGTGAATTTAAATATTTATTTGTATTGAGAAAATTGTTTGTAAAATTACAAGAATTTCGAAGAGAAAAGAGCCGAGATAATGTCTGTCGGTCCTGGAAATCAGATCAGCAATAAGTCGACATCTCCGTGACCTTGAACGAGATTTTGACATTAGGTTTTCGCTTACCCACTTTTACCACAAATCCTTATAAAGAAATTATTACACCCGGTGAACTCCTGAAACCCACATCCTACCTGAGCTCTGGTTCTCTTGAGATACAGAGTTTGGTAATCCATTCATTCGTTACCGTTCCCGTGGAGTGAAATTTCATCCACCGGCTTTTTTGCTGTTGTGGTGCGGGGGGGAGTTTTGCACTAATGGAAACGGGAACATGTCCTCTCTCACGAAACCAAACACAAAATTTAACAAATTATACAGTCTTGACTGCCACGATAAGCGGATGTATGTAACAAGTACCGTACCGTACGTCAGATGTTCGATAAAATCCCTCCAGTCAAGGGGGTGTTACAGAATGTTGATTCCACAAAACCTGTTGGGTGGCCTACGAGGGCAACATCATCGTTCAATCTCTGTACACAAAGGCTCCAATCAGTTCACCAGAACTGGTACACTTCGAAGTCTGTGAAAGAATATCAATTTTCGCGTTTTCTGTCTCTGATATCATACAAATTTATGCGTCCGCTCGAACACAACACAACACACACAGCACATGTGCACTCCCTCGATTTCCAGTCCACGTGTGACGGGTACAGGCGATGAAGGATGCAGAGTTTTGTCACATTATTGATATAAGCGGACACCGAAAGGGAGAAAGTTTCGTCATAAACTGCGACAGGGAATGTTCCTCAGCTCAGAACAACACATTCATCAGTGAAATCGTCCTCCGTATGCCTACCTGGGGCGCGGTAAAACAGCAAGAAAATGCATCGCCCAGTCTGATCATCGACATCGGCTCTGAATGGAATATTCCCGGCAAGGCCAACTCAAGTCGAACAATTTCTCCTCTTCTGCATGGTTTCATATCTCATTCTTCCTTCGCAGAATTGTTTGTGTGTTTCAGTTTTCCTGACCTAAATAATTATCTCTGACTGAGAAGTTTCCCTCCATACACAATGTGCAACAAACTGTCAAACTGAAAACTGTTTGAACCGCGCTTGGCCTACCGAGTGACGTGCGCGTGCACTGAGACGTTGCTAGGAGTTACGAACTTTGTTGACTGTATTTATACGCGCAGGGATTTTCCCGTTACAAGAATTAAACCGAAGAATTCGTTCGTTTCACGTTCAATTTCTCCTCTTATTGAATTAGTTTTGCTTGATTAATTTAATTATAAGGATTGACTGTGATTTTTTCTTAAAAACCGCTGTGCAAACTGTATGATTCCGCGTAGTCAATCCTTAAATATTCCCGTATCTCTCATATTGTAATATTGTCTGGGGTAATACGTACATTAATCATCTTAAACCATTGCTGATTTGCAAAAAAGGTTGTTCGATCAATTACATTTTTACCCATGCTCCAGAATACAGCGCCTCTAATTCTCAATTTGAAAATGTTATCAATGATCAAAAATTCTGTAATCACAATGAGTTACTACCTATCCCATATATCAGCTATATTTTACAACATTATCCGATGTGCACAGGTACCCAACTAGGCAAGTAAATCTGAATTTATATCGGCACATTTACTTACAGATTTATGCTTTTATATTTCAAAAATAAAAGGTCCTCGAATATGGAACAAATTACCCTCCCAACTCAAATCTTGTACATCTATTTCCATATTTAAATCTCAGTTAAAATCCCATTTACTGAAAGGACAACCGATTTCTAAATTTCTTTTCAACATTGTGCGTCTGTGGCAATTAGTGGAATTTAAAAGTTGATTTTATAATTGATGCAATTTTTGCCTTTTTATTTATACTGGTAATTAAATTAATGTCTATTTGCTACTTATCCACCGGTATTATAAATCAATATAATTTTACATCATTTTGGGATGAAACAAGCCCCTTGAGGTTTTCATTCCGTCGATTATGTTTAATTGTGAATTTTCCAATAT
>JAVTVY010039109.1:0-16059 GCA_036873755.1 Hanleya hanleyi | reverse complement strand
ACCAGTAGTTCGCCTTTATCATTCCAAGTCATGTTAGGATTCTGTTTCCTCCGTTGTAATACCAGGCCAACTTGTTTCCTGAACGATGCAGGTACACGCTTCAGGACTTCGTCTTCCACCCACTGTGGGGCTGTGGGTAGTACCCCTGGTAATGGCGGCTGTTGGAGCGGTGCTGAGGTCGGCGGTGTGTCACGTGGTGGTGGTGGTGGTGGCGCTAGGGTAGAGAGGGTTTTGTATTGGTCCATGAACGTCATGTACCGTTGAAGCGTCTCATTGTACCGTTGTACTTTCTCACTGTCGCTTAACCCCGGTCTTTGTAAGATCTGTTGCATCTCTTCATCGAGGGTGTTTATGGTTTTCACCGTAGGTGGGACAGGGTAGGGCGATTGGAGGTTTTGAAGGAACCGTGGTTCGACGAGGACCATATTTTTCGTGTGGTTCATTGTCGGCCGAAGAGTCCACCCAATACTGGACCCAACACGGAAGCGGCCAACGGTGCTAAGATGGCCCTGAGAAAGCCGCCTTTCTGTAACACCTTTTTCTTTTGTGTTTGAGGGACCCGCTTCTGACTAGGCCTGGAGACCTGTCTATGCTTGGCCAACTTGGTCTTCTTGAGCTGGAGTGAAAGGGCATGCCGTTTTTAACAGGTTGTACCCGATCCCGCACAGACAGAGCGTACATAGTCAGGGTCCGCACTGGGCGTACAATGGTTCGGACCAACTCGGGTGGGGCCGTTCAATACACGGAGCGTGGAGCGTGCTTCCGTACTCGCGCAGACATCCTGTACAATTAGTTGTTAGAACCCACAACTCTGCTCTTTTTATCTATCTCAGAGACAAAGTCAACCCCTGCTGTGGTATTCATTCTTTTATTATCTCCATCATCAAACACACACACATCCCAGCAGGAGCCACTGTAAAAGTTTACATTATTTTTGCATGTACACGTGGTGGGCCTCTCCGGGAAAGATGCCGGTCCGTAGTCGAAGGTGGTCGGGGGTGGCTTACTTGAGGTCGAAGAGCATATACCCGTGCTGAGGAGTTGTCGCATCTTTAAAGGCTTCCAACGCAAACGGTGTGCGGCCGGGATATATCTATCTCGCCAGGTGCAGCAGTTGAGTGGTATCTCTCGGGTTTTTGAAGACCACCAGGTAGTGGGCATTTAAGCTGATGTTGCGATGTTCTTTGTTTTTACTGAACAGATTCTGCACAATGTAGATGATGCTGAGCCGTCGATGGTGGCTGCCTTTGGTAAAGAGTTGGGTCACCCGACTGTCCGTCTCCGCCATGAGATCATCCAGAACCACCAAGGTGTCGGGTTCCAAATCAGCCAGGTTGGGTAGGCCTTCCACGAACGTGATGTGGGGCATTGCTGCAAACGCTGCCTGCCATTCTCCGTAACACCACACGACTCGGGCAATGGGTGGGGTGATCATGCTGTCGGCGTGTTGAAGGAGCTTCCTGACGAAGTGCGTTTTGCCGGAACCCGTGGGTCCTGCGATGAGACACGTGAAGGGATGCTGCCAACGGGGTCCATGGTTCGAGGTGTATCCGTTGTCGTGGTAACCCGCTCTTGTAAATTTGGTACGAGTGAACTGGAGTGGTGGTGGGTACAACGTCGGTCGTCGTTGTCTGTTCACTGTCAGGGATGGTGCTGGGGTTGGGTACAACGTCGGTGGTCGTTGTCGGTTCACTGTGAGGGATGAAATCCGGTGGGTTTTCAGACGTAGTAGGTGTACTTGGTGTAGGTGTAGAGCTTGGTGTGGAGCTCGACGTGGCTTGTACACGGGGTGTGGTGGTGGTGACTGGGCTCGATACAGGGTTGACTGGTGCTCTCTGTAGACCGGTTTCGCTGGTGGCTGGTGTTCTCAGTTGGTTAAGTAACGTGCTGACATACGCTACGTCGTAAAACACACCTCCGTACAACACACTCAGCAGGGTTAGCACTATCACCACAAAACCCACTTGCGCTTTGCGCGTTTTGGGAGACGCTGTGTTCAGAGGCAGCTGCTGTTTGTCCATAGCACTTTGGTCGGACGTGGAATGAAGGATGATGGCAGTGGTGTGTGGCTTTATAGTCGTTTCACCTGGTTGGCAGCGACCCAGGAATTGAAGGAACTGGGCCAGCCTTGCCATTTGACGAAATGAAACAGTTTGTCACATCGACGTTCCGTTTTCAAAATCTGCTCCACCGTGTAGTAGTCTTGCTGTGTTTTACGACAGGCTGTAATTCCGTCTCGTAAAACGTCCCTAGCAACGGTTCCCCTTGAAGATCTTCCAGTTCATAGATTCGCCGCTGTCGGGGTAGGCGCCGTTTAATCAGGAAGTGCTCATCGCTCCAGTTGGGCAAGTAACTTTTCTGGAACTTGCCCTTGACTTTACTGATCCGTACAGGGTCCCCGACCTTGTACACCGCCTTCGTCGTTCGCTGCGATGGCCTGGGGTAGAAGACACGCCGGACTTGGGCTTCATTGCGTTGGGTCACGGTAATGGGGGCTCTCTCTATACTCCGATGATAGGCTCGATTGTAACCCCTCACCAGTTTCGGGAGAACATCGATGTCCCGCCTTGTATTCTTATAGGTGAAATATTTATACATGCGGCCTTTGAATGTCCTGTTGAACCTTTCCACCACGGAAGCCTTGGTCTCGTTGTACGAAAAACACCTGTTTCTTGAGAAAGGCTTGGAACGGTCTGTTGAGGAATTCCGTGCCTTCGTCGGTTTGCAAATACAAAGGTTTGCGCCCGGTCTTGAAGATGTCTTTGAACGCCGCTGAGATTCGCCCCCGTTTTCGTCCGGATGGGTACCACCCACGCATACTTCGATAGGATATCGATGCACGTCAAGATATACCGATTCCCATCGTTGTGTTTGGCAAAGGCGCTCATATCGACCAAAT
The DNA here is from genome assembly GCA_036873755.1 of Hanleya hanleyi. Lineage (NCBI taxonomy): Eukaryota > Metazoa > Mollusca > Polyplacophora > Lepidopleurida > Hanleyidae > Hanleya > Hanleya hanleyi. The sequence continues at coordinate 13,160 of JAVTVY010039109.1, read as the reverse complement.
CCGCTTGCCACTGGGCATCTATTCCTCCCACGATGACTCGGTTCCGTAGAAAATGGCGTCGGACAGCTCGATGTAAGGTATAGGTGTCTTGTTTTCTTAACCAATCTCGGACTTGGGCACGTTGTATCCCCTGGGGTTTGGCCGCTCGATAGAGAGCCGACAATGCACTATAGGCCGCCGGACTGTCGGGACTGTAGTATAAGTTATCCAACACCTTCTCCCAGCGCTTCATGGTGGCACAATGATGATGGACCCTGGCTCTATCGTTTATTTATAACGGGTATATCTTGGGCCGAAGTTTCTTTTTGATTTTCTTCGTTGGCTTTCACGGTGTCCATGGTCAATGACCAGTCCAACTCGTCTGATGACCGCTTGATAAGCACTTCATCCACATCTACCACGGCATCTTCCAATGCAGACCATAGATCAGAGTGAAGGGTAAAATGCACTGTACCCCCATCTAGCCGAGCCAATTGAGCAAAGAAAGGGCCGCGTCGGATGTACACATCGTGACACAAGTGGATGAGATCGCCGTCCAGTTCACCAGACAACACGCGTTTGAATTTGGTCCAGCCCGCCCGGGACAGACGAATGTGGGCCGGGCACGGTTGTGTAGGGTCCGCATGACAGATGTCTCCCACCTCCTCCATGATATCGACCTTATCCGCATACACGTGCAGGAAAACCTCGGGGGTCAAGCTGAGATACGCCAGTATCATATGCTCCGCCATGGTCAGTACGTGAATGGTACCAGAGTTGACTGTCTCCCGTATTTATAGGGAGAATCCCGTGAGATCAAAGGATCAGGTGGTCATGTCATGATGACGACTCTATAACGAATATTATGGATTAAGAATACTGATCAGCGATACGGATTTGATATTTTGGAACATCATGATGTCTTGCCGGCATCATTGAGAATTGTTGACCGCTTCTCTCTTGCAGGAAACAATCCTATGTTTATGTATACTTTTGTCTTTTTGAATTTGGTGCTAATACTGTTATATGGAAATGGAATAGGTCTTTGGATTATGGACGCGGATATTCTCTAATGGACGACGGCTGGATTATGAATGACGGACTAGACGCTTGTAATGTCACTGGGCTGACTGAGTCTAGCCGGGTAATCAATGGCATCGTCGTCGGGTTCATGGCTAGACAGTTGTTCATGGGGTTCTGCCGCCGCTTCTCTCAGGGCACGAGCCCACTCCAACTCGTCTGATGACCGCTCGTCTGGTGTAAACAGCTGGTCCACAATAGGCACCACTTTCTCCAAGGCTGTCCACAGATCGGGGACTAGGGTGAAGCCTCGCGTAGGGTCTTGGTAGCGGCCCAGGCGTGGGAAGAAGGTTGCACGGTATACGTAGATGGCATTGTCTATGTGGATGAGGTTTCCGTCGAGCTCGCCGCTCAACACCTGTTTAAATTTGGTCCAGCCGTCACGAGGTAGCGTCACCGTATTCGATACGGTCTCAGCGGGCGCCCAGCAAATATCTCCACGGTCTTCCACGAGGGTGACTTTATCTTCATAGACGTGTAACCCCACCTGGAGTGTAAGGGGCAGGATGGCTCGTAGGACGGGTGACATGCTTGATCCAATGACGATCGGTGAATGACACACACGCTGTCTGACCCTCGTATTTATAGTCCCACTGTCAATACCACAGCGCCACGGTCAATAGGGCACAGACTAGTGTGAGGCCAACCAGCCGGCGCTGGTTCCGGCGTGAGCGCTCCTGGTCCATAGCCCGGGCATCAAGGATGGCTGTCATAGTCCAGTAGTGGTGAGTGATGGCACACCTCTCCATCGAGTGCACTCTGTCGAGGACCGCTTCTGTGAACTCGTTCAGGATCTGGCGTCGCCCCTCGTTGTCGTCGCCATCTGCAAACATGGACCGGACCACTGCTCGGTAACCCGTGAGTGAATTCACCACGGTAGCATGCTGTAAAATGCGAGTCGCATAGGGCTGGATCTCCGTCATGGCTCTGCAACCATAGAAATGAAAGTGTAGGATCCAGAGAGACGTGTTTTATAGACCATGTCACACATGCGCGCCTAGACGTCGGGTGTAGTCCGTGATACGTACTATTCTGATGGGTTAGTCCAAAAAAGAGAACAACAACAACACAGATTACAGATCAATCCTTTTATTATGCGTGAACAACATAGAAATGCATGTACTGTCCTGTCTGTGGGGGTTTCCCACAATGGCGTTCACCTTCGTGTCTTTTCGGGTACGTCCGTGTCTTTTCGGGTACGTCCGTGTCTTTTCGGTAAAGTCCGTGTCTTTTCGGTAAAGTGCGTGTCTTTTCGGATCGGTGACGTCCGTGTCTATCATCCGGGCACTTCGCGTCTGCGCCTGCATTGGGTATGTATAAGGGTCTTCATGCGCGCGCGCGCGCAATGCGGCTCAGTCGTGCACCAGTACACCAGTCTCGATCCTCGACTTGGGGTAGAGTGTGCTAAAAATAGATTACCAGCTAGCGTGCTATAAAAGGGAAGCGGCCTTGGCATTTCATCAGACACTCTATCAACCACCAAGATGTTCACTTGCACAACTTGCCAGAAGCAGTTTACTCGTCTAGATAATTTACGAGGCCTCCACCCACAACGATGCACGGTATACTTGTATAACCTGCGCACGGTCATTTAATCGGTAGGATCAGTTACTGCGCCACGAACGTTCATTCCACGAGGGCGCGACGGAACAATGTAAGGACTGTGGTCAACTCTTCAAACGAAGCAGTCAGTTGCTGCGACACCAACGGTTGATTCATGCGCCGTCTCCACGGTTTTGGCGACAACTTCCTACTGAAGAGGAGCCGCGGAAGGTCAGACCCAGTGAAGATAAGCCCGGGGAGACGAACGCCACTGGTGATGCGATGACGAAGAGCCCGCCTATACCAACAGTTGGGAAGAGCCTGGATTTCCAGCCGGACCCCACCGTTACGGTTTCGAGTCATACGTCATACATCGAACATTTTCTGGACGAGCCCTTTAAATGTTCCTAGCGATCTCTTACCCGAATATCATCCAGAGAGTGACATCTCTCGGCGCCATTGGACCATGACACGGCACTGTTTCCACCGTCATCGCCCTAGGCCTATTCAAGATATCTACAATTTCCCACTGACCAAGCTCACCCGTCTACGCAGCTACGTGGAAACCATCTTCAATGATCAACCTACGGCCTTCACATTAAATGTAGCATTTGGGTACATCTTATGCCATAAGATGACGGATGAATTGCGCTATTTCTATTCCAGTGCCATCCACCCAGTGTACGACCAACCGTTTACCATCATTAACCGGAGGTCACTAGAGATGATGCTGGACCAAGTGGAACAATTGGATGTCTTGGGATGGGCCCAACAACAACGACCCAACACCAAGTGGACAGTGAAGAGGGTGACCAATGTTACAAGGTGTTTCCTTACCAAGGTGATTCACCACAGCCATCGGTTGAATGCGTCATTCGTGCACTGATGAATACCATAACATGCCGTACATACTCTCTATGTCTACATGCTGATCATTGACTTGAGCTCAGTAAACACTTGTACCTAATGTGACGTTGCGTTAAATAATAAAACATGGTGTTTGATATTTCAATTTGTTTTGCTGTGAACATACTAAACATACTCAGGGCGGCTCCCCCAGCCTGGGTATGATGTAACATTGGGGATAATAAACTGTATGAACATTGCTGAACTTGTTGTTATTCACATCACCCCATTGACTTGATAGGCAGGTCCCATTAAGCCCGGGGACCAATATTAATGCTTTTGGCTAGAGGTGATAGGGCTTTTCCCCTATTGTAGGGGTAAATTACAAGCGTCTAGTCCGTCATTCATAATCCAGCCGTCGTCCATTAGAGAATATCCGCGTCCATAATCCGAAGACCTATTCCATTTTCCATATAACAGTATTAGCACCAAATTCAAAAAGACAATCATAGTATACATAAACATAGGCCTGTTTCCTGCAAGAGAGAAGCAGTCAACAGTTTTCAATGATGCCGGCAAGACATCATGATGTTCCAAAGATATCAAATCCGTATCGCTGATCAGTATTCTTAATCCGTAATATTCGTTTTAGAGTCGTTATCCAAAAAAGATGTATCTCAGTCACGCTTTGATTGTGACTGTTCATATGTCCGTTTTCCGTTTTTTTTTCAGGAAAAATTTTACATGCACCCACCCATGACTGGATGCCCCTTCACCTAGGCTTCACATGGATATCTCATACAACTCCATCGGCCCATTAGAAACCCCGCTCGATCCCAACACGTCTATTTTCATACCCTTGGGCCACCGCGCATGCACAGAATGCCGATATTTCAACCCCACACCCAGCCCATCAGATGCCCCTTCACGAATGCTTCATTTTGATACCTCACTCGACCCCATCGGACCATTAGTGGCCCACCTAGACTCCAACACGTGCACCCCGTATGGCCCTATACACCCATAGCCATGCAGCATAGGCCTATGGGCCTACCCAGGCCTCGGTGACTTTTTTAAAAAATTTCACCGTTTCGCTCCGGGACACTTCCTATCGTGTTCTAAATGACGAGACGTGAAAACAAATCCAAACAACCCTACCGCAAATGTATAGAAGTAGGTTTCCCAGGGGGACAAACATTGGTCCTATACCCCCCAGTATGGGACTATATGGGGCCATATCGTACTTTTTCAAAAATTTCACCGATTCGCTCCGGGACACTTCCTATCGTGTTCTAAATGACGAGACGTGAAAAACAAATCCAAACAACCCTACCGCAAATGTATAGAAGTAGGTTTCCCAGGGGGACAAACATTGGTCCTATACCCCCATACCCCATATAGGCATTTTCCCGTAATTTAGAATAAAGTCCGTGTTCCGTATTTTTTCAAGAAAAATTTTACATACACCCACCCTGGAACTAGGGGGAGATAACTCTATTGATAGGCAAGCCCCGTTAAGCCCGGCGACCTATATACCCCCCATACCCCATATAGGCATTGTGCCGGATTTTTCGATCAAGTCCGTGTTCCGTTTTTTTTCAGGAAAAATTTTACATGCACCCAGCCCATCTGATGCCCCTTTACGAATGCTTCACTTTGATACCTCACTCAACTCCATCGGATCATTAGGGACTCCCCTAGCTCTCAAAACGTCTATTTTCATACCCTTGGGCCACCGCGCATGCGCAGAATGACGCTATTTCAACCCCACACCCAGCCCATTAGATGCCCCTTCACATAAGCTTCACTTTGATACCTCACTCGACCCCATCGGACCATGCAGCGTATTTCCAGTCTAGGGACTGGGCATCACCGCGGAGGAATACATCCCCTTTTCCACAACATTCAAGATGGCCGCCAAGCGCACACCGCCTCAAAAATTCAAGATGGCGGCCAAACTCTGGCAGATCGAGTTGTCTCCCTTGCGTCCAGAGTGTACAGATGGCGCCACTAGTTCCTCCTCAATCCTCCCCGTGACGTCACTACATCCGGGTGAAAGTCCCCTCAATTTACGCTTACGCTGCTACTGTACACTTATTATGGCAGTGAAATATGCTAGGCTTCGCGAGCTTTGCGGATTTCTTCGTGGATCTGCCGCGGACTGGTTGTGGGCCTACGAATATTTCTTGGAATGATTCTTCCTCTAGTATTACTTCTCTTAAAACAATTTCAAAACTATACGATAACATGAAAATGAAACGGATCATGGCGCCGTAGTGTGGGTTCTGATATAGGAAACCCACTGGAATAATTAAGTCATGATTCGGCCCTACACATGAACACTAGTATTAGCGCCGATTAGACATTGCTATAGTATATATGCAGAGTAATTGCACTTCGCTTTTTACTATGCACGCCAAAAATGCGCACAGGAACTCATCAAACATTCGAACAGTCGAAGAAATCACCTCGACAGAAATACGGACAGTCTTATTTCGAGACATGAACACTTGTGCCTAAATATTCGTCTCTTTATACTTATATTTATCTCCTCTGTACCAATCATATTTGATTAACTATCGTTCTAGTTTATTATAATATACAAACCAAAATGTGAAATCCTATACCACAAGAACAATCAACTTCATAACTGTAAAATTCGACACAGTTTTGATAAATTTCTAACATAAACACGATTATGATGAAAACGAGATGATCTATGAAGTTGAATTTGACACAGGATCTGCCAAAATAAATCTAGAACATTATATCATTCAGTTTCTTTCATAAAGTGATGTATAACACGCAGAAAATTGTAAAATGCTTAACCTCTATCTCAGCACACGTGTCGACTCGGTACGATCACGTCATAAATGGGCACAGATGGCTCGTCATAAATAAATCCCAGCCGGACAGGCTTATACACTGTGGTAAAGCTACCTATAAAGCTACATCATCCAGTTAACCTTTTTGCTCCCCATTCTGTATTTATCCCGTTGGTGTTTCTACGCCAGCTGATACACGAGTTCATCTATTGTGATCACGATTTCCGTCCGTCCGTCTGTCCGTTTATTAACTTTTGCTTGTCTGTGCGATATCTTTATTTCCATGTTATGGATTGGTACCAAACTTTGGATATCTCTTATCCATAGATCAAAGAGGAACCTATTAATTTGAGATTAAAAAGTCAAATGTTAGTAAATCATTGAAAATTGTTGTTTTATAATGTAAGTACAGTTCAAACTCAATGTGGATTGTGATGGCAAAGAAATCTGAGACTAGATTTTTACCACACAGCTCTGGCCGAGGGGCATTGTCTACTTGGACCATCCGTATGTATCTCTATTTGTTTGTTAACACAATAAGCTTATCTTTTGATTGATTATAGCCAGGCGTTCTAAATTCATATAACAGATATACAACTGGCGATGGGCGAGAAGCTTAGTGAAGATAACTGACATTGACCTATATTATTTTGGTAAACTTTTAGTAAACTTTTAAAGGATTACACGTAGGCTCTCCAAATTCATACTACATATACAACTGGCGATTGACTAGAAGCCTTTCCAATTTGATTGGCTTTGGCGTATTATATCAAGGTCAAATTCTAGTATCTCGAGGGATCAGTGATCAAACTTACACTACAGGTGACTGATAAGAAAGCTATTCAAGTTGACCTTGACCTGTTTCATCAAGGCCAAGTTCTAGTCAATACATTATGTTTTAAGGGGGTGACCGTGACATATGCAACTATACCTTTTTTCATAGAATAACAAGTGATCTGGTTACTAAATAGGCAATACAGTTGGTGGCCAATATCATATACCAAAATGTTCCCCAAACCTTGCTGAATGTGAATATGACACCTCTTTGAACAAACAATGTCAACTGGAGAACATAATTACAGAAACAATGGTTCTTGGGACTGCCATTAGAAGTACATAAATATTAAACACGCAATATTGAAAAGCAGTTGAGAAAATTCTGTATAGTATGTTTTACAACAAAGAATATTTTAGATATGAAAAATGATTTGGGAAGTATTTTAAATATTTTTATACTTCTTCAGTAATTGTCTTAGTCTAGAAATTTTGTGTACCCGACCTGTGGATCAAATCACAGATATGTGTCAATTGGCAATTAATTATGCAGCTTCTTTCAGAACCAGGCACAATCACATCAGGCTGTGAATAAATGGACCACAATAGAAAGAATCCAGGGCATTTTGCTCACTGACTGCACAAAATGGTTTAGATGTATTAGCTTTTCAAACTAACACAGGTTGGTGACAGGAGTGTGACACATAGGTCTGTGTTGGATAGCTCTACACAGCTTTGGACTGTCTTTCATATTGGCTGACACGAATTATCATTGCCTGAACAATTATTTTGGCATAGTAAATGATATCAAATCTTTAAAAATACTTTCCAATGGAATTTTCTTTTCTGACATAGTCAGCAGTGATTTCATACAATTTCTAGTACCAGCTTTCAAGAGTGTGTGTTTATTCTTTATTGACTTCTGCTGGCAGTACTTTGTTTCTGTAACTATATTCTCCAAATTACATTGTTTGTTCAAAGGGGTGTCATATTCACATGCTGCAAGGTTTGGGAAACATTTTGGTATATGATATTGGCCACCAACTGTATTGCCTATTTAGTAATCAGCTCACCTGTGATTCTATGAAAAAAGGTGTAGTTGCATAAGTCAACGCCTTAAAGGGTTATAATTTGGCATACGGGCATATATCGAAGCCTATAATCAGGCTCTTGTTGAAGGTATGCGTGTTTTCATTGGCAATATTGCACATCTACAAATCATTTGGTCTGTTTGGTCATGTTTGTGTATCTATTCGTCTTTCTTTTAACAGGTTACACATTCACAAATATCCAAAGACAATTCCTTGGATCTGGGTTCCTCATTTCCACCCATTTCTGACCATATTGCGAAGATCAGTGTACCGATAACAGGAGTGGAATGTGTATCTGCGGTCTCAAGGGGAAAAGGTCAAGCAACTGCAAGGGAGATAAATGATACTCCAACAGAGAATATTTTGCAATTAGTGGGCAGCACTCTGCCCAAGCCAAGAGAGAGTAATCTGCAGTCAGGGGAGATGACTGTGCCAATGTCACCAGAGAGAAGTCCGGATGATAATCGGAATTTTAAAGAACACAAAGAAGATTTACATGACAGCATTGTGAATTATTGCAGACACACGGGTGTGGGGTCAGTGTTTTCGACTTCAGCTCACAATTTGGATCAGAACAACGTGACTGTAAGGCTAGCCTGTACACTGGACCATGATTATTCCAGGTATAATGGCGATGATCCTGAAGTAATGCGAGGTGGGTTTGGTTTACCACCTCAGAAGCGTCCCAGCAACATGTCGACTGAAGAACAAACGGTTTGTAATGAAAGTGATCTGTTTCAGACTGCAGCCAATCTGGACGACTTGGCAGGACATGATATTGAGCAAATTGATGAAGAAATAATCCCCCAACCAAAGGTTTCATTTAACACAGTTGACCAGGAGAGAAGGAAAACGAATGTTGTCAGTAAAACAAATGTTCGGTGTTCAGTTTGTCGGAAAATTATGAAAATGAGAGCATTAGCTAAGCATACATGTACAGCCGGTCATAGGAGAATGGTTAAAACACCAATAAAGAAAACGAAAAAGGTCAGGGAGCGAAAACTGAAGAAAAAAGGTCAGATCAAGAAAGAATGTCCAGTTTGTGCCATAGTAATTCAGTCTTCATCTATGGACAGCCATATGCGAATTCACACGGGGGAAAGACCTTTTCAGTGTGAGATATGTGGACAGAAATTTACACAATCAAGTAATCTGAGATCACACTTGTCGGTGCACTCTGAGGAGAAACGCTTCCAATGCTCTGTATGTGGGATTCTTTTTCGTCAGAAAACAGGGCTCCATCAACACATGATGTTGCATACGGGCGAAAGACCATGCACGTGTAAAGTTTGTGGGAAAAAATTCAGGAATAGCGGTAAGTTGAACCGACATTCGAGAACTCACACGGGAGAGAAACCATACAAGTGTCAAGTATGTGGTACTGGCTTTACTCAAAAGAATGATATGATCACGCATTCAAAGAAGCACGTTGGTGACAGAGATGGGCATTCACTATATCGTAGATGTGATATATGTGGGATGATGTTACGAAACAAGAACACTTCTGAAATGCACAAAAGACGCCATGCTGGCGAAAAACCATATGTATGCAGATTTTGTGGAAAAAGTTTCAACTCTTACGTAGGACGTTATCAACATCTAAAGAGTAAACATGTACAAGTTGAAGAAGCATTCCAATGTTTTAACTGCAAAAGGGATTTTTCCTCCGCCAAAGGGCTGAACGTGCATTTGCAAAATTGTTATAATGGTGTGTGAAGAACAGTTTCATTTTTTTCCCGCTGTTTTCCGTGTCGTCGGCGCATTTAGGCTTTAGCCTGGGTCGTGGGTTCCAATCCCGGTGCCGATCACTTTATTTTTTCTTTCTCAAAAATCATTTTGTGTTCAAAATTGCTTAGTGAGAGGCAATATCCTTATTTTATAACCATTTGTCCACACCAACAATATGTATGTGGATTTATATTCATGGATACTATCATCTATATCTGGTGACCTTTCAGGCGGTCACAGTCGTGTTGCCAGTAGACCCAGGATATAAATGAAGCTATTTGTCACGGAATTTGCACAGAAACGAAAAGTGGTATACGGTCAAATTGCAATCAATAAAAGGCGATTCCACCAATTATGAACCTAAGACATGAACATTTTATATGACTGGTAGCAAGTTGTCTTTGTGAATTTATTTCACATAGGTCTTTATAAAATCTGATTCGAAGAGGAATTTTCAACAGTGCGTCCATGGAAAATGTTAGAACTGTGCGAAGTTTGGGCAAAATTTTTACATAAGCTGATATTCAGTGTCCAACGACTGGGGTTTTATGATTTTGTCTAAATGTATCACAATTTGGTGAAAAAGGATAATTTTTTCATGAAAGATAATCATTATTAGTATATTAGGACCCTCCAAATATATATCGTTGGTATTTTTATCAAAACTGGATCCAGCAAATCTTGATATTTCAATGAATTCTGCTGAAACCAGTTATTGTACTGATATTATGGAAATAAGAATTGCCAATAATGTGTTTGACTGCTGTTTACCACCAAAACGAGTATCGTTTTAACTGATTGCAACTTGATATGCAAAACAATATATTCCAAGGATTTCCGCCCAGAAATGATGAAATTTTCCTGTAGAATTTTAAGGATTTTTAGTGAAAAATACAAAATTCCATGTGAAATTTCAGTGCCTTCCATAGGGAGAGTGTACTTATTTTCTGGAAAAGCCTGAACAAAAAGTTGACATATACAACATAAAATGAAATGGGAAATTAATTTGAACATCATGGAGGTTTATACCAGCGCTTATCTCATTCGAGCAATTTGAGAAACGAGACGTGAGTCGTGACTGTACAACAGTACAACGATTTGAACAAGCCATTTCTCGAAAACAGAAGAATTATTACTTGCTTGAATCTTGGGGGTTTATTTCAATGCATTCATAATAAAAACAAGTCGGGGAAATTTTGGATTTTTTAGCGGAGAAATGGTACCGGTCCGTTAGACTTTGACTGTGTCGTCGCCGATTCCGCTGAAAACGAACATCACTTGCAAGCTGCCGTGTCCGCAAACAAACGCCATTTCAAGTCATAAAATCAGTAGATTTCTTTCGAAGTTGATGGAGAATATGTTTAAAATTGTCCTGGTAAACATGATCAAGTCGACTGAAGCGTAATCAGGTTGCTGATTTCTCGATTCCCGACCTAGAAGTAGGTGCTTTATTTCCTGAAAAGATCGTCAACCTGCCGCCATGCCATGCGGTATGCAAAAAAGTCACACTTTACGGTATGCTGACAATGGGCACGCCGCTTTACGGTTGTTGTTGTTGTCGTAAAACGCGGCCTTGGTAGTGATTTCGTTGAAATTTGCTGATAAAATTTTTAGAGTCGCACGATTGATCTAGACTCGGTCGGGTAACCGGAAACAGACATATTTTTTTTTCTTGGCCCAAGTGATATGATAGACATATCTGTCTCGCTCTTAACATGTGTGTAGGTATGATTTCTGTCCACATAACTTGGTATCAGATCGACAACGAATGACGAATAATACATTCACCAAAAAAAAACATGATCAAAGATCACCGCGGGTGGTTGGGTGGGTTCAGGTTCCTGTTGCTTATCCTTTTGCATTTTGCTGAGAAGCAACAGGAACTTGATAATGTGATGTCTAGCGCTGTAATATCACTTGTCTTTATTGCACCATGAGCGTCCTGTCTCTGTCTTGTGCGCTGTCCTCGGTATTTTATAGGGTGGATGGAGGGTGTCTGGTTCCATGCTGTAGCAGGAACACAACTGGGCTGGGTGATACTCAGTTGGTTCGTCGTGATATAGCTGAAATATTGTTGAAAGCGACGTTAAATTCTATTCACTCACTCACTCACTCAAAGATCACCTGTTAATGACTTCAACCGGCCACTGCTATTGCCGATTTCGACAAGAGGGCTAGTGTCGGGAACCCTCGTGTGACTTGCTGTGTTCAACATTTCGAGGGCTCTCGATTGCCCCTGCCTCACGGAGATGGGAGGGGGGGGGGGGGGAATTTGAAAAAAATGTTTTTTATAGAGCCCGTAGCTTTAGCTGCGGAAAGCTCGATATAGGTGCCACAATGATGTCCGTCTGTGTATCTGTCTATCTGTCTATCCGTCTATCTGCAGGACCAAGTAAATGTTAAAGTTTGATCCTAAGGCCTGCCCGACCGCCGAACCCTCATATTTCAGATACTTGCATCAGGCTACACATACTGAACCCTGGGGGAGCATGCCCCCGCCCCTGGGACCCCAGGACCAAGTAAATGTTAAAGTTTTGGACTGGTTACACTTTTTGAACCCATCCACTACCCTCGGGGAGTGTCCCCCCCCCCTGGGGCACCGAGCCCCACCCTCTATCTCTTAAACTAAGCTTCGCCCGACCCCATACCCTGATATAGTCTGAGAGCTTAGATCATGCTACACTTATTCAACCTATCCACTACCCTCGGGGAGCATGCCCCCACCCCTGGGGCACCGAGCCCTACCCTCTATCTCTTAAACTAAGCTTCGCCCGACCCCATAATCTTGTATATTCGGAGAGCTTAGATCATGCTACACTTACTCAACCCATCCGCTACCCCAGGGAGCATATCCCCAGCCCTGGGGTACTGAACCCCACCCTATATCTCTTAAACTAAGCTTCGCCTGACCCCATACCATGATGTATTCAAGGAGCTTACATCATCATACACTTATTCAACCCATCCGCCATCTACACTTATTCAACCCTTCCACTACCCCCGAGAGCATGTCCTCACCCCCGGGGGCATAGAGCCACACCCTCTATCTCTCATATACCCTCATATATTCTGGGAGCTTACATCATTCTACACTTATTCAATGCATTGCCCGACCCCATACCCTCATATTTCAATTTCAAATTTTATATCTCTTATATGTGAAACTACAAATGTAACCTACTATTAGGTATGAGATGCAGTGTACATTGTATAAACACACACACAACAAATGACCTTCAATATATACTTTAAAAGTAATTACTAATACATGTAGTTTGATGACATTATTTTGTTT